>RHLP01000562.1:0-10003 GCA_003719405.1 Aspergillus incahuasiensis
AGCGTGCTGAGGGACGGGTTCGAGTTTGGGGGGTTAGAGTTGGGGCGTGAAAGGAGGGTGGGCGGTACTCCGTACTGGACAGGTAATGCGATCCAGAGATTCGCATTGTTGAAAGCAGAGTCACGGCCAGCCAGAGGCCGGAACGGTCCTTTCGGAGCCCTTTCCGCTGCTTATCCATGGCTCGCGCTGTGACCAAACTTACCGTACACAGCCGGTCCTTGGCAGATGAGCTTCTGGGGCGCGTCCCGACACGACGCGCGACATCTGGCGCTGAGCGTTGTGAGAGGCTATTCAGGACTGCACGGAATAGATGCTGGTCTGGAGATGATTCATTCTTCTACGTCAGGCGCATTTATGCGCGTCGCATGGCCACTTTTGGACAATCTCTCTCCCTGCCGAGGCCAGCCAAAGCCGCGCCCGGATGCAAATGTGGTGCGTGCGCGTAGTCGTGGGGGGGTGGGCTTACCGCTGTAATTACAGGTCATCGCGAGATCTCGAGTTTCAACGCTATCTTGAGCTATCTATCCATCAAGATCGCATGAGAGGATGGGACAGTGACCAAGGAACTTCAGACCATGCATCTCGCCTCCAGCTCCTCAGCGTGAGATTGTCCTTCGCTCCTTCCGCGATTAAGATAGAATACGAGCGTTGCTGAATCGTAATCGATCTGATCTTCTCCTCCGAGTCCAGCATCCTTGTCTTTGAGAAAGCATGCACTCGCTGAAAGCCAAAACACGTCACTACTTCAGCCTCGAAGATCCACCTGATGGGAGAGGGGTGCCTTTGTACCACAATAACAACTCCCCCATTCCATGGCTGGCCGAGCCTTTCGAGCACTTCCCGTCCCATCGGGACTGAATCACGTTTCCCTCAAAGCTTCTTAATAACGGTCGACGTGGTCATCCTCGATGCCGACATTATTTGCCATGTGATCGCAGTCCTGGAAACCTGGAAACCAACAGGCGACCTTGAAAAGGACAAGCACCAGAAGGAAGCCGTTGATGATGTGCCCGCACTGCAGCGGCTGGAATCTAGCCCCAGGCGCGGGAAGATAAGCAGACAAAAGAACGTGCGTCTACTATGCCGCGACAAAGCCAGGATGGTCTTCCCACGTCCAGCCGGACCAACCAGATGGTTCCTGGATAGGCAGCTTCGGTGGCAGGTGCATCGATGATTAGGCATCCTGAGCGACCCATGTCCAGACCCTGCCACAGACGTTGTACAGGTCCGATTCCATGGGATGATGGTTGACTCAGGTGCCGATCGGCCAGCTGAAATTCTTTTTGGCCACCAATGATGTCGTGCAGCGGGCTGTTTCGACCATCTTGAAGATCCCGGGGCATCAGGCGCACAACGGGATTGGCTGATCGAACATTCCTGCCGACGGGCAAGAGGGGAGGGGAGAAATACGCCATAGCTGACGCTCGTGTCCAAGGCCACCGTCCAGGTACGGATTATCAGTCACGTCTCAAGGGGTATATTCCGGTTGATATACTTCGGGGCACTGCCTAGGCGTGCGGCTGACTCGCAGGATGGCAGTTTTGAAGATCGGATCTGGGGCCTAGGCGTCCGGCAGCACCGTCACATCGTTCGTTGCTCAGACTCGTATTCCAAATCTATGCAAAGTTAACCCTCATGAACCATGTTGAGCGACATAAATTACAGCACTCAAACTTGGATTGCGAAGGAGAATGACTCGGTGAGAACGTTCAAAGTCAACTTATCATGATATCCCTAATATACAGACAACAATGTACAGTTTTTGGACCCCATATGCCAATGGTCCAATCTCATAACGCCAAACAAATGCCGGGAGCACAAGACTTGGGTTGGAGCCCCCCTGGGGTCTGAAACCTCTCAAGTCTGATCTAAGATTGATAAGACCGTTCCACTGACCTGGGCAAGCCAACCCCAACAAACAAATTCAAAACCGAACTCGAAACTCATCACTGCGCTTTCGCAGGCTCCTGCTTCGGGTTGATTATGCCAGCCTACTAGCGCATTAGCCCCATCTCCGTATACTCCGTATGTTTCCCAGATTTAATCAGCCCATCGGCTCGAAACGTACCAAGTTCAGTAACCGCCAAACGGTATCACTCGGCTGTGCACCCACACCAAGCCAGTATTTCACCCTAGACCGGTCAAGTGAGATCTCCTTGTATGGCCTTGCACTGCGCGCCTCCTCATCGGACAGGTTCGTGGGTCGTTGCGGGATAGGGTTCATCGTGCCAATGACTTCCAGCGGCTTTGAGTTGCGAGCTGATCTGTTGCGTAGAAGTCCCCGTTAGCCAATTCTAGTCCAACAATCTTCTCCCTCCGGCTTATCTCAAGAGCAGCGCCGGTGCAAGGTCCGCAGAGACAGCGATCGGAGGTGATGATATGCGATCGGTACGTACCGTGCTTGGGCGACAACGATGTTGTAGAACGGCTGGTGCTTGTTGCCGAAGCGGGCGAGGCGGATGCGGACGACCATGCTGGCGATATATCGAGCGAGCGAGTAGGGGCGGCGTCGGTGTGGATTGAATGCGCTGGCGATAGCTGGACTTGCGGCGTTTGCCAAAATCTCCGGAGGCCAAAATGAGGCGGGTATACGTTGTTCCGAGCTCCCGAGCAAGATTGTACTATATCTGGATGACGTAAGCAGTGTATACTTCGGAAGATACACACACTTGACTTGGACTTTGATTAATATCTCATCGATTAGGTCAGTTGCTCAGTAATGGTTGATTCCATGACTCTGCTAGTGTTCTCTATGTGCATAGCCTCTTGGGAGCAACTATCTCCAGAGGTGGCATATACTGCGGCTCCTTCACTATCTTAGGTATCTGCCATGCTTCCTGCAGGATAGTCATATTTTGTTTACCCTAGGGTAGGTATTATACAGAATAGCCCTCACCAGCATAATCATTTTTATCCCCGAGTCAATCAAGTTTGTAAGCCTCTCCAGCTCAGGATTGAATACTCTAGCTCCGTTAAGAGCTAGTAGTCCCCCAGTCTTTCATCCATTCTGAGCACAAAACCTGTTGTGCTGTCGCTCTTTCACTCGGCCGGAAGGCCAGCATTGACAGAAGCATCGCCTTGAACGCCCTCCTTTCTCCCTCCGCCACGGTTTCGAGGCCCGCCTCAGCCCGCGGCTCCTGTACGGAGTAGTCAAATCGCTGGTCCCAGGCCATGCGCACGCCATCAGGATCCCTAGACGTTTTCTTCAAATCCAGCTCGCCCTCCAGCTCGCCGTTGAACCATTCCCGTCGTCCACTCCACGTTTCCCACCACTCAGGAGGTAAGACGCCGAGGGTTTCTACTTGCTCCGCAGTCACACGGTCCGGGGTTGCGAAAACGGCCTCGAATAAAGGCCGCTGGCCGAAGACCTCCCAGATGGTGCAGGCAAGGGTCCAGATGTCCGAGGCAAAGGAGAGCGGCTCGTCGGAGAATCTGGCCTCGGGTGGCTGGAGGAGAGGAAGGGTCTTGGAGGAGAACCTGGCTGTTTTGTGTGGGTTGAACGATTCGCCAAAGTCGGTAAGGAGGATCTTCTCGTCTCCAAGAACAATGTCGTCGCTGCGGACGCCGAACCAGCCGGGCATAAACACGTGCGCGGGTACACCATTTGACAATGGCGCGCCATCAAGACGAACAACAGATTCGGAATATGGCTCTCCGAATCTCTCGTACAGCTCTGCGGTAGAAGAGCTATCGATCACTTCAGGAAACTGGACTAGGATGTTGCCTAGATGAAGGTCTTAGAGTTAGAGAGCCGGAGTCAGCTAACCAATCCAGCTACACTCATTGATAGGTATCACATACCGCCGTGTACAATGTCTTGGCTGTGAAGGAATGCAACCCCACGGATAAGCTGGGCAATAATCGAGCGCGCAACGCCGGGCCGAAAAAGACCAAGAGTCGACGCCTCTTTGGCATCGAACAAGCTCATACATGCCGGCGGAGTAACGATACATCTATGCTTCCCATTGGGCCCAGCAATCCAGAATTCGTGCAAGAGTCGTGGAAGGATCTCACGTCCCGGTCCAGGCGGCGAGTTCCCAAGAGAACGTAGTAGGCTAGCCTCAGGAGTGCAGGCGCTGCCATCAGCGGTAATTACCTTCACTGCCACATACCTGGCGCTCTGTAGGTCCCGGGCTAGCCATGTAGTCGAGTACCCTCCATACCCGAGTTTGTCAACTAGTCGATATCGGCCCTCGTCTAGGTCGTCTCCGATCTTCAAGGGATGATATCCTCCGGGCCAGTATCTGTGCAGGTCTTCGACGTCTTCAACAAGCCGGTACTGAGGCTTGCCGGGCCTTCTAGTCGATGCTCGAGATTCGTTGGATGCGTCTGTATGCCGACTCGTCTTATCGGACTTTGGGGGAGGCAAAGTGGACATCAACGAGGTCTTTCGGACATAAGGCTGGTTTGGAGCAAAACTCCACATCTGCTTATGGCCTTGTCGGACATTGATGTTAACGCGAGTACATGTGAGCATCGCTGCACCGCCCTGGTTTGTGGTGAAAGAGAACTAAATTGTATTAGGAACGTTGGCGTAGGGCAATGGGGGAGCAGGTGTCAAGCTTTGACAGGTAATAAACAGATGTCCCATTAGTCTGCCGTACTTGGCAGTCAGAATATATCCTGTTTGTCGGAGACAAACTGTATCTTAATGTTAAACTTTATGGTATGACAAAGGGGCGCCATGCCGAACAGACAAACACGCTAAGGTACTGCCAGAGCAGTCCCAGACGGGTACACAGCAACAGATATATATATTGAACATCTCGGTCACCACATCTCCACCTGTAGTAACCCTAACTCCCCTCACCTCCTCTCCCCTACCATCTCTCTTTCTCTCACTCCAACCAAGTCCCATCCACCCAACCACGCACCCTACCCTACCTACAAAGCAAAGCACCTCTCAACACTATCCTTATTATTTCCCCACCAATGCACCATGGTCGCGCCCGTGCTGCCTAAAAAGATAAAGATAAACAGCAGGTTCGCATTGAACCCCGTGTCCAGCGCCGCCCCACTGATATACGGCCACTTGTTCCAGAACGCGCGCCGATACCGCCACAGATAGAAGTTCGTGAACGTGCCCACCAGAAACGTCGTGAAGGGCCCCGTGCTCAGGTTCCCGTAGAACACCGCGGCCGACGCAAAGAAGATCGTCGTGTTCCAGAGATCGAACCGCGCCTTGGGAAACTTCTTGTGCAGCAGCCACATGAGGACAGGTGCCAGGGCGCCCGCCAGAAACCCCCAGAGGATTGGGCGGAAGAAGGAACTGGCGAAAAGCTTCTTGGGGCCGACAAGCGCGAACTGGATTCCGGCTGTGTTGTAGGATTTGAAGTCTTGCCCTGTCCATTGGCCTAGGGGGTCGGTTTTCTGTCCGCTCACGTAGTCGAACTTTGTGGCGAGCACCTAGCGCATCACGCCGTAGTTTATGGGCAGGGCAAGCATGTTGGCGATGATTTGGATTCCGATTACCTGGCGTGGGGGGATGTGCAGGTAGTGTCCGACCTGGGACGGGGAGCCTTAGTTTGATTTGATTCCAAAGATTTTGGGAGTTACGAGGATGGATGGGTGGCAGCGAACCTTCTGGTCTTCGAGCACGACGCGTGCGTCGTACCAGACGTTGCCTGAGATGATGCGGTACGCCACTTGACCGAGTGGGTGGCGGGAGGAGCCCTTTGCTTCGATCATATCTGGGGTATTCACGTTAGCATACTGCACACCTAGGTAAGGTGATACAGAGGGAAAGAACAAGCATCGTACATCCGTATACAAGTTCGTTGAAGAAACCGACTTTGATCGAGAAGCCGGACATGGCGTATACGAAGCTCATGGGCAGCATTGCAGCGGCGCCAAATCCCAGGGCGACGAAGTACGTCCAGATGGACATGTAGACTTTCTTGGAAACAACGACGCCTAGGAGAGTCACTATTGGGACTAGGGCCAGGGCTGCCCATTCCCTATTTTGGGTTAGTATGTATTTCTTCTAAACGGGGGAGAGTGGAATCTTGCCATTTAGTGATGCCGGGGTACTTTTGGATGATCCGGCTGTTGTGATTAGCACTCTGGGTAGTTACACAGGGCTAAGTGCAGATACCTCAGTCTATCCTGATGATACACGCCTGATTGCTTCCTGGCTTTCCAGATCCTGTATATCTTTGGTCCCAAAAAAAGAGCGCACCAAACGTACGAGGACATGTACGAAGCCAACCACTGAACATGATCTTTAGCAGATAAAATCAGAAACTGAGAGTGAAACCTACCATAAAAATCTGCCACGTATATTGGGCACCTGAGTAGGCGAGACCTATTTCTTCGAACCGGGTCTGATTGACATGCTGCATGCCGCTTGAATCGGTATAGACTGAGCAAAGCTGTCAGCATCCATGGCCAACTTCGGCGGACAAAGCAAGGCACTTACTCAATTCTTCAAAAGGGTACGACGAGCCATTCTTCTGGAAAACGCCATTCGACATTATATCGTACGTGGGCGATCCCCAGAGCTTCCCAAAGTACGCGATGGGGATCAAGATCCAACACTGAGAAAGTCAGATTGTAGTGGCCTGGGTGTGCTCTAGAGACTCACCGTTAATACAAACGCCAGGAAAATAATTACCTGCACACTGTACGGGTATGTGATGACCAGAGACGTAATGTTCGACCAGTTTAGGGTTATGTTCAGCAGCCCCATGCCGCCGCGGCCAGCTCCAATGAAGTTGACAGTATGACTTCGACTGGCAAACCAGCATAGCGGCGCCAGAGAACCAACGAATGGAAAGAGATACTCTGGTAGAAACTGCCAGACAAATGTTACGAAGAGGAGGATCCAGAACACCTGCAACCGACTGTTTGTTAAAGTGGCCAAACTTAGAGAAGAGGACAACAATCGTACCTTCATCTGATCGTGCGCCCTTTTTTTGTCCGTTCGGTTTCTGGTATCCATGCTTCGGTAGAGGGTCACTTGCTGCAGGGACAGCGGAAATATGAACTCAGGATCGTCTATCAAAACCGTGCGAACTGGATATAGCGGTCAGCTTTTATCCGCAAAACAACTAAATACATACCCATTGCGGCGAATGCAAAACCAAGTAACGAAGAACCCTGGTCTAATTAGTAAGTATTCAACTTAAAGAGGTATAACCTACCCAGCCGAAGAACAAGGCGACAGTCGGGTTCATGGTCTCATTGTAGTATAGGGCAGCGTTTGTGGGCAGAAAAGCTATTACTCGAGTTAGACTTGTTTGGTCCTGAGCCAATAAGACACCTTACGAGCCCATTGCCCTTGACTGCCGGCATTGGCGGCGATGCCTACAATCGCATGCTCCTTTGGTGACCACGGCCCAGGGTTAAGCGAGAACGAAAACCGTCCCAACGGCACCCTAGACGCCGGCAAGACACGAGCAAGAAAACGACCGAGCGGGTCAGATGCTAGAATAACAAAGAAGACTGGAAATGCCGCAGTCGTTGTTCGAAAGCTGGCGCAGTTAGTCATAGCCAAGTACTTGATCACCAATTGTCTCGCCAGGAAGACATACTAGGACAGCTGAGAAACAACACTCCCAAGCGTGCAAAATACTGCCGAAAGGAGGACCGACCGGAAGGTAATGACTGGCAGCGAAGGGTCATCTTCGAAGCCCACCACGGTCCGCACCAGCTCGGGGATGCTCTTGAACTCGGCAGAGTCAAAGTCATATTGCGTCTCGTCGGATGAATCACCCTCCTTCCTGCTGTCTTCGACAGGGTTGGCATCGACAGAGCCCAAGTATTTGATATCCGGCGACGGCGTCTTCTCAGTGGGAATCTCTTCTGCTTCGAGCGATTGTGCTAGCTTTGTTAGATTGAGAAGGGAGAACGCACGCAGGACACATACTTATGCCGTTGTCGTTCTGCTGCGGCTTTCTGGCTGGTACGAAGAACCGAGCCATATTGTGAGAAGCCTCGAATTCTAATTCCCAATGGGTCAGAATATCTATCTCACTTATAGAATATCGGACTGCAGCCGAACCTTTTCCAGGCAGGAAGACGAATGATGCCATCCAAAGTCCAAATGATAGTGCAAGCGCTTATCACTGACACAAGCTGATAACAACCTCTCATACGGGCCTTAGTGGAGGCTTGACACTGGGCTAGATATGCATGTCCAAGCCATTCGCGATGGTAGCATAGCATGTCGTGATCTGCAGCGCCCTGGAGATAAGTAGTCGCACAATGACCGGGTTTGTTGAACGGGCTAGATCTCGAAACTAGCTTCAACCTGATAATCTAAGTTAAGAGACCTTGTATGCATAGCAACTCAGTTGTAATTCTGTGCACTGTGCTCTTATCGTGGGTGGTTGGAAATGGTGCGAAGAAGGGAGAATAAGGTGTAGAGCAGTTAGGGCTGGCCGGACATCCCCCAGGAATCCTGGACTATCAATGCCATTGACCGTGTCCGGTAGCCGTTGCAAATGATAGTGCCATTCTATATGGTCCAATGGTATGAGCACTAGAGTAGCTTATTTGCCGGAGTATAAGCCGCTGGATATCGTCCATATCTCCCATGTTCACAGCCAAGTTGCTTGGCTCCGAACCTCGGTCTGGTGGAGTATTCGATGGCGTGCTATTGGAGATATCTGAGATAACCTAGTAAAACTCAAAGACTGTAATGCCTCCGTTGAAGCAGTCAAGATCTGGAACCTCCTCCCAACGAGGAAGATGGATCCGCCCAGATCAAGCGGGCCCTCCTCCACGACCTCATGATATGACGGGTTTATGAAGCTGAAGTCAAATGTATGGGAGGCATGCTGGCCGGGCGGTAGTGATGACGCTGAATCTCGAAGAGAAGATGCCTATGCGTATGCACGACGCAACAAACTTCTTTGCGCTGTTAAAATGGTATACTTTCGAAGGGAATAAGTCAATGTGACTCACATGCTACCATCAAGGAAATCATGGTCTGATGATGCCGACTTTCTTCCCCGAGAGGGTGGTAGGTTCCACACTGAGGGTAAGCGAAGCGAGGAGGGAGACCTCAACGACAATGTTGACACCAGAGGATGTGGTCGAAGTAGGTGATACCGGAGTTGGTGCGGCCCCAGCTGCAGAAGACTGATGAGGAACACTCAAGGTTCTGTTCAGTAGGAGAAAGACCAGGACAGTCTAATGTTGAAGGGGCGGAGGGAGAGCCCAGACACGATCAACAGGCTGAAAAAGCAATCACGGGGTCAGCCATGGGTATCCCTACAGGACGGTCGAGCCTTGATAAGTTGATATCCATGTTCAATCACGTAGAATGGCGCCATGGCTGCGAATGAGTGCTTATTGTTTTTCCCATTTATCGTTCTTAGTAATGCGATCATCGGCGTTGCAGTTATACTCCGTAAGAACGGCGTTGATAAGACTCCAATCTTCTACTCCAACTTTCGCCTCTCCAACTCTCTTCTCCCTTTCCCATCCTTACCCATCCTTACCTATTGAGCTATTCTTACTACCTGGCTGGGCCAACGCTCGTTTGAAATGGCACCTTCACGGTTCCTGCTGCTGGCAAACATCGCCGGGGCTTCAGCTTCTGTGCTGCCCTTCTTCGGCCAGACTCCGGTTGGAGCTCTCAGCTCTGACTTTACCTGCGACCTCCCGCCAATTCTCGACCCTGCCGGTGATGGTTTACCTTCAGCTGCGAGCCTGTTCTCGTCGGACGAAGCCCTAGACGTACAGGTGAAGCGTCACCAGGCTATCGTGCAGGTCCCGTCAGTTTCCTACGATGACCTGGGCGAAATTGGCGAGGATGATCGATGGGAACCATTTCACAAGCTCTTCCCTACGATAGAGAAGACATACCCTACGCTGTGAGTCTAGTTTCCATCTTAAAAAACCCATTGAACCTAACCAGATCAGCCACAAACGGGCCAAAGTGGAGAAAATCAATACCTTTGGGTTGCTCTACACTCTCGAAGGCTCCGATTCCTCTCTCAAGCCGACCCTGCTCACAGCGCATCAGGACGTGGTTCCCGTCGCCGATGCATCCACC
>RHLP01000565.1:0-17474 GCA_003719405.1 Aspergillus incahuasiensis
CCTCAACCCCCTCGCCTGCTTCTCACTAACCCACCCCTCGAGCACCAGATACTCCGACAACAAGTCGACCCAGCGAATCTTCCCATTCTTAACAAACGTCCTCATGACCAAACGAAACTTCAGCATGTCCTTCATATCAATCAGACACACGCCATGCCGGCTACACAGTTCCGGGCCCAGGAACGACGCGTCGTAGAGCGGCACAAACTCCTCGATCAGCTCGTACCCGTCCTTGTTCTCGTTCGCGAAGATGTGGTACAGCTGCCATGGGGTCGAGGGGTTCTTGAGCTCGGTGACTGGCGCCAGTGCGACGGTCCAGTGGTGCGGGTCTGCGTGCGAGAAGCCGTGGACGCTCCATGAGTAGATTTGGAGCAAGGCTTGTTTGTGAGGCCGCGTTAGGAGCGGCGTTAGCGATGTGAGGGTTGTGGGGTCTCGAGGTGCTCGCGTTGTTGTTGGTGGCATGTTTGCTTCTGTCTTCGCTTGTTTCGCGGCTTGTCTCGCGGCAGCTGCCCTGCGGTGTGTCTCGAGAAGTGTCTTTCTGGATGTATGTCTCAGTGGTAGGTGTACAATACTACGCGTAGGTGGGAGAATGCAACTAAGAGCTGAGACGAGATGGAAAGTGAAGCCGCAGCTGTGCCTTGCCTAGTGCACCTGAGTAGATGTAGTCAATGTAGTAAGTAGATAAAGTGAGTAGATGTAGGAGTGACAGACAGGAGTGTCAATGAGGAATCTAAATAGTACTAGGCAGGGTAGGGTAGGGGATTGTACGTATGCTATACCAGTCTCCATGTCCTGCACCGGGGCCTTCTTTGGGTTGGTTTGATACAAATATAGATGGGATGCTTTCAACACTTCCAGCTAGGGCCTTGTAGCCGGGCGTCCAGCAACTAGCACAAAGAATAAAGAACCTTGGATGGATGGAGAACCCAGGGCGCCGGACAAAGAGGATGAATGAATGGGCGAAGATTGGGAGGGAGAATATGAAACCACCTTGAACCCCACTGCTTTGTGGACTCTGCCTTTGACATATGGATAATCACTAGCAAGACACCCACTCGCTCACTATCTAGGCTATTCATCCATCAGGATCAGGTCCCTTCAAATACTTGCAGGTGAACCGTACGGTACTTTGGCTGGTAGGTAGACAAATAGGCCCGGTGGCCTTGTCATACGGAGGCGGGCAGTTACTGGAAGACAAACGAGTCTTCATATGGATGGGGTTTCTGGAGTCTAAGTAGGAGAAGAAAGTATTGCTTATACTTGCTGGAGCAAAATTGATTTGATTGATCAATGCTGACTGACCAAGCCCGCAGAGTCTGTGGCCCATGGCTCCTGTCACTGCGGAAGATAGACAAGAACACAGATAAGGCAAGCACAGCTTAGGTGCGTATACCCCCCGTACTCGCCGTCGATTCCATTCATGGCATGTGCCAACAGGCAAAGGTACGAACCCCGGAGTCTCACCAAAACAATATATCATCCATCCCTGGTCTACATTTCGAGCACGGCGAACCAGACTCACCTGGGACCAGTCCGTACCGGTGATGCGCATGCCCGTAAAGCCTCTTATTCGACCTAGGGCGGCGAGCACACACCTTGCCAGTCCCACGGCCAGCCTTTGCAGATCAACAATCCAGCATGGCAGCACCACGCGCAGTTTTGGGACTTGCAGCAGTACTGACCCGTGGGGATACATTGTGCCGCTGAGTTGCCGAGGGAAGTTGTTAGAGTCACATTCAATCGAGGGATGATTTGGATTAGATCACCAGGGGGTGATACGTACGCTCTGCATGGGGATAATGCATGCCCGTCTGATTATTTGCCTCTGCATCGCCCGCCTTTGTTCCATTACCATGGTTCGGCGGCGGCTTGTGTTCGTCAGGATCTCGAAGGTGAAGACAGCAGGTCCAGCAGTTATCGCCCTGCATGATGGATCAGCCGCGGAGGTTGGTTCGTCAGCTTGGAAACAGAACATACCAGCTGCTTTGGGTCCTGGGAAGATTGAGACCAGTCAGTCAGTGAAGAGAGAGAGTGTGTGTCTAGGTGCACGTCGAAATATATACCATGTTGTGAGGACAAGCGGGCTTGTCGTTGAAGCATGAGCGTAGACATCCGCCGTCCTTAGGCGGCTTGTCATCCCCGCCATCGGTCAATACAGAGAAAGGCTCGGGTTCCGGCCAAATTGAGGCGGCCACGAACGGCATGGACGTTGCCAGGAGCAGGAGGTAGGTTAGACGCATGGTTGAGTCGCGTTCGCAGATACGGGTTGTAGTCAAAGGAAGCGAAGGCCAGGAGTTTTGCTGACGGCATATATGCTTGTCAGCACGATCTGGTAGGTTTCTTGGAATGGTGGCACGACCTGGGCAGGGTCGCTTTCCGGCGAAGCAACAACTAGGTGGACTGATTGTGAGTGACGACGTCTTTCGGAGCCTCTACCCGTCTCCCAACGAATGCCGCCTCCAGCCAACCACATGTCACTGCACTTGAAGCCCACCCCTTGAGGATGCTAATAGAGCAGGTGAGTACAGAGCTGCAGCGCCTAAACACTGCCAAAACAGCGTTCCAATGCTCAATTCGGTGAGCGCCTTGCCACTCCCACAGCCATTGAACAAGACAATGGCTCGCAGCTCCGCGGCCCTCGCCCCTGCAGCACGAGGCACAGCCGGCCATAGTGCAGCAACTGCTATCTAGTCTTGCAGAAACTGTTGCCCATGGTTCATGTAGTCTTGCCGTGCAGATGCACAAGATCCTGTGGGATGTAGACAGTGAGACAGCGAGACTCGATAGTCAAGTTGATCCATATTGTTTCTGTCAAGCCACGGAAACCCTTATTTAGCTCCAGGGACCATGCCTGCCTGACTCGCTGTAGTAGCCGTAGCATGGGGCAGCCATGTTGATCTGTTTCATCATTGCGGAGAGAGAGCCAGGGGGGATGAGTGAGTGGTTGTGGTACGCGTGGTGTACCTGGATCCATGACATCATCGCATCAACATCATCGACATCATCATCAGCCCTTGCACTCTATAAATGGCTGTCTTTTCCGCTGTATACAGCCAAAACATCCAAAGCCATCATACTAATACTATCCTATATCCCAATACTGCTTATACCCACCTAGCCAGCCCACGTCAACCCCCTCCACCCCCCCACAAACAACAAACACATAGACCACCATCCACAATGACCGAATCCCAAACCACCAACCGCCCAGAAGCCACCCAGGGCGGCAACGAAGGTCTCGGCCACATCGATGTACGTCTTCCTTTCCAGGAACCTGCCCCTCCAAAATGCCCCTTGTTACAAGCTAACGGTGTTCTCTGGGCAGATGGACCACCCCGCGGACACCATCTACGGCTTCCACAGTCTTGAGCAGCAGAAGAACGCAGCCTGCAACAAGTACTCGACCCGCGCGATGGCGTCGTCCGGACAGGAGCCGCTGGATGGCGACAAGGAGGATACTAGCTTCATGAGCCGCAAGCCTGGTGGCGGGGAGACCCTGCCTGGGTGGAATGCGGCGAAGGAGATGATTACTGGGTGAGTGATTCTTCCTCGCTCTTCATCGGGGTATGGGCTGACGAACATTGGTCGATGTAGCAAGTCGGGAGAGCACTAAATCTACCTGCTGAAGGTTGAGTTGATTCACGAAGTATAATGAGCCTAATAATGGGTGTTTAATATGTCCAATGAATAACGAAATCATGTGTATATACCGAAGATTTGTACTACTCCACCTTGGCACTCTTCCCCCGTATCCGATCGCGCAGGGCGACTATCTTCCCACCCAAGCGGCCCCTGAATGTTTGGGCCTGAAGCGCAGCCGCTTCTTCGGCAGTGACAAAGCGGCGGACAAGGAGGTTGAAGATACTTCCGAATGCTAGCGCAATCACCGTACTTGTCAGGATGATGACGTTGTACGGCATGCTGAAGTCGGGGGTGGGGAGCGGGAGGAGAAGACTTGTTGTGCGGATGTAGATCGGCTTATCCGCAGCGATTTTGATGACGGCCGGGGCGACGTTGAACCCGCGGTTTGCATCAGGTGGGTACTCGGTATAGCGCAGAATTGCTTTCTCGAAATCGTAAGTAAGCGTTACTGTCGACGCCGGTGGAACGGATAGGGCTAGTTCCAGTTGCGTGCCGCGCTCGCGGTCAACTCCAGGACGGTAGAAGGTTTCCTTGATAAACTCGGAAGCAGAGGCCCGTCGACGAACCCCATCACGACCGGTCACGGTCGCCTGAAGTGTATGAATGTAAGGGCGAAGGAACCAGGGCAGAGTTTCGAAGTAGATAAAATCGACGGCATTCTCATTCGAGGGATTGTCGAATATAATGCGCATTCCACCACGTTCCTGTCCGTGACCAACGATTGTCCGCTCAGCGTGTAGAACAGGCTCTTCGAGTGGAACAACGGTGTTGGCATCTGTGATGGCTTGCTCTGGAATATCCAGATCGAAAGATTCCGAGGACGGCGGTGTATAGCAGCGAGTGAACGAATCGGACAACCTCGCTTGTACAGAATCCGGTGAGAAACGCACTTCCTGTGAAGGAGAAGTCCGGAGACAGACAGTCTCCTCTTGGCTCTCTGCCAGAGGGCATGAACCGCTGACGGTGCGTCCAAAGAGCTCTGAAATGCTCCAGCCTTTCCCGGCTGTCTTCTCTAGTGGATAGCAGGTGTCCCTTCCATGGTAAGATTTGGAGGTATCGCACTCAAGCTTGTCGGCGGGAACAGGCCGAGGGATGGAATTGCCTATAGAGAGTTAGCAGAGTGCTTTGACTGAGGACAAGACACTCACCTCTTGGGCGTTTCGACCGCTCAATGTCTAGGACAATGTCCACAGTCTGGTCGACTTGCACCATACATTCGCCCTCGGACGGACAGACCGGGCGCACATCAATCGCCATGCTCTGCCAATCAGCATCAAACAGCTTATGACCGTCAAGTAAGCTAGCTACACCAGCCTTTCCCTTGCAAGGCAGAAGCTTGAGAAACGGCGTCAGATTCTCCGTGCACACAACCTCGCCGGGGAGGGTTCCATGGAGCAAATGCAGGTTCTCGGACGCTACATGGTCACCGGTAGGTTCAAACGATACAACGGGTCGCGTAGTTCTCGTTGAATCAATAAAGTTCAGCGACGCACAGAAAAGCCCCGACAATGATTGCGTCAAGGTAATCCACTTCGAGAAAGCTCTATAGCGCAATGTCAGCACCCGGCTGAATTTGTCAGAAGCCAACCACCTACGTTTCATCATCAGCTGCATCAATCCACGCCCACAATTCAACACCCGTGCCACCCTCCTTCGCCCCGTCCCAAGGACGCGAGCCCCAGCTCTCAGAGTCCCATCGCCCGGTTGTGAATCGGAGGTGGAGTTCGCGGGTATTTGCGTGCTGTAGAATCTGCCCCAGCGCGCGAGGAAAGTAGCGGAAATGTTGTTGCTCGAACGAAGTCTGGGTAGTATTGCTTTTGAAGTTGAAGGAGGCGAGCAGCGATGAAGGCGGGAGAGGTTGGAGAAGGAGGTTTTCGTGGTAGTTCGACGCCGCGGAGCCAGCGGACAACGCGGCGATAACGAGCGCAAAGATGGAGAAGATGGTCATCACGTCATGCTTGTCGGGGAAACGGCTCTCGAAGCTCGACTGTGTTGGCCTCAGGGGCGGGAAGCCATTTACGGACGGCTACCGAGTCGACTTTCGAAGCGCGGGTCGTGAGCTCTTGTCACAGCTAAACGTGGGATTGATTCCTCGTCGCACCTGGCTTGTGCAAGCCGACAATTGGTTCGGGAGGTCGGCGCAGAGCAGCGGTAAGCAGAAGCTCGGGAGTTTTGTACAGAGCACTGACGGAGAGGACACCGCAGGGTCTTGGAAGATTGGAAGATCCCCGTAAGGCGAGGATAGAGGAAAGTGCTAATCCTAATCGGGACTAGTGCCCTATGTATAGATATTAGATACACCCTGGGACAGTACACACTACACACGCATTTAGTATCTATAGTGGCCATTGCTGTACAAGTGCTCACTATCGCAGGGACAATCCAATCCAACAGAGTCCGAATGTAGCCTGAAGCATAAGAGCTAGCTATATATAATCCTTATACATAAGTGATAGATGTTAGCTATGCGCAGACTACAAAGTGTAACGGACTCTGGTTTGTGCCATGGCCATAGTCGATTTAACCGTGCTACATGGACTCCTCTGAGTCCGTTGGCTCCCAGAGCTCTGCTGAGAGCTCTGATTCGAGCCCTGACTCTGTCAGGTCAAGATCCCCTCTGACCAAGGCCAGCCACCTTTTATCATACGCCATGTGAGAGAAGTTGTGCCGCCATCGTGAACTGGTACCACCAAAATCAGGTATTAGTAGGTCGCTGGGAACATAGCACAGCCCAACAGCCCCAACGCGCAAGGAATCCCAAATGGTGAGCCCTAAGCGCCGCCACAGTTTCATGCCTAACATAATATGGCTACCATTTATGGTAGTGTAGGCACCAGGGAACCCCTCCACGATTTGAAGATGGTCTTGCTTCCAGGTGAAAAGCTCCGGTATTAAAAACAAAGCAGTTGTCTCTGAAGTTTTCTCCGGTACGGGCGGCGGAAACCATATTGGCCGAAGCCTGCGTTGACCCCGTGCATCTGTGGGAGGCAGGTCAAGCGATGGGAAAAGGGGAATTGGGGTCTCTCGGGGGAACTTCCATGCAGCGACTGTGGCCTCAGCAACCTGTGGGTAATTGAATGTCTCAAGTGCATGGTCGTTGGAAATTGGCCTGTCTTGCAGGGAGTGATGTCCATGTATTGGGTCAAGACCTAGATCTGACAAGAGGGCGGCCACGGTCCAAATAAGTTCTGCTAGTGTTGGTTGTATCGAAGCCCAAACCAAATACGAGCCTAGCTTCTCTTTCGACGTCTTATCCCAGTTCCAACGAGACGCAGCTTTTTGAAGCTCGGAATAGTGCTGGAGTCGCCATAGCGACCAATAGACACGGTATTCCTCCATCCACGTGAAAGGTTCGCCAGCTCTCCGAGCCCGCTCTGAACCACTTTGCGAGCGAATCGATACCTTACTGAGGGCTGAAACAAAGTTCTGCTGCACAAGAGAGAGACAGGCACAGGCCAGGCGTTGTACTCGTGCAGCTAGCTTGATAATACAAAGTGCTTCCTGAGAGCTACCCGTAGGGAGCCCGCGGCACGCATACTGGTAGTGGCCGAGATCTGTGCAATGAATCGAGTTATCGAAAAGCAACGCAGTGTGGTAGCATACTCTCTTTATTTCTGGTTCGTTTGTGATTGGATTTGCCCGTAGCAGATCGTGTGCAAGTCTAGGGCGTGCTTGGACAACGGCTTTGACACGCGGAGACGCAGAGACAATGTTATCTATATCGGGAAAGTTAGCGAGATCGAAGATGATCTGATGGATAATCTCTGGTGGTAGCCGGTCGAAAATATCCATAGCAAGAGGCACAGTCGCCGCAAAGAAAGGTGGTCGCGCTGGTCGGGGTGCTATACCCAATTGCCGAAAAGGGCCTAGGCGCCATCCGCGACTAGCGCCAATCTCCATTTCCGCTGCCATTCAACCATCCCAGCATCATCTTTCTCAGCACACTCCTCAATCGAGCTTGCTACTGCCTCAGCTCTGCATAGCAAAATGGCGGCAGAACAAAGAAAGCTGCTTGAGCAGCTGATGGGAGGTAAATACCCTCAAATCTTCCCTTTCCGCAGCACCAAGATCAAGCTAACAAACTTCTTTTCTGATCGCAGCCGACCAGCTCATAGGCATTCCCGGCGCGGCCTCACGCAACGCCCAGCTCTCCATCACAGACCCCAAAGTCTGCCGCTCGTATCTCGTCGGAACCTGCCCGCACGACCTGTTCACAAACACAAAGCAGGATCTGGGGCCCTGCCCGAAGGTGCACAGTGAAGGACTGAAGACGGAATACGAGACCGCGTCCGCAGCGGAGAAGGCGAAATGGGGTTTCGATTACGACTACATGCGCGACATGCAAAAGTACATTGATGATTGTGACCGACGGATTGAGTCTGCCCAGCGCCGGCTGGAGAAGACGCCGGATGAGATCCGGCAGACGAATAATTTGGTGCGCTTCCCCAAGCTTCTTCCACTTCTCGCTTCCATCGGAAGGTGTAGTGCTAACAGTTGACGACGTACAGCTAAAGCAAATCTCTGACCTCTCGAAAACCATCAACACCGGCCTCCTCGAAGTCTCCGTCCTCGGCGAAACGGGCTCCGTCGCGCAAGCCCTGAACGAGCTGCACAAGATCCGCACCGCAAAGCACCAGAAGGAAACCTACGAGCGTGACCTCAAGAACCTCCAAGATACATCCGGGCCCTCGGGCCACCAGAAGCTCCAGGTTTGCGACGTCTGCGGCGCGTACCTGAGTCGTCTTGACAACGACCGCCGCTTGGCCGACCACTTCTTTGGAAAGATGCACATGGGATACTCGGATATGCGCAAGGGGTGGAAGAAACTGAATGAAGAGCTCAAGGGCCGACCTCCGCCTGTTAGACACCACGACGATGATGACGGTGGCTGGGGTGGTCGTTCTGGGGGTGGGCGAGGCCCAAGATACGGCGGCGGCGGCGGATATAAGAAGAGGGGTGGACGGTGGTAATCGTTTGGTGATGCTTGGGGCTGTTGATACTGCCGTCGTTCTTACGTTAATCTGAGTTTGCATAGCGCAGGCGTTCTGTTTCTACTGTGCCTAGGATTTGGTGATGAAAACTTGTGGTAATAGAACTTATGTGATTGGTATCTACGTTTTTGACACTGTTCATAATTCCATAACTTCCCTAGTCATGACTTACAACCTACCCCTAGCCCTACTACACGTGTGATCACCTGCAGATGGTGTTGATACTACGGCACACTTCCATGTACATTATGGAGACGTAGATATGAAAGACGAGCTTGAGCCTAGATGTTTTTAATGGTTCAGCAAAGACAGGTTCCTTAACTATACCACTAAATAATAGACAGACCATCCCATATATTCAACCAAAATCTCAAAGCGGATTCATTTTCGGACCATTCCATTCCCTTTCATCCCTCCACACCCCCTCCCCTTCCTTCAATGAATCCATCCATTAAGTCATGAAAAGAAAATAGGAAAGAAGAAACAAGAAGCAACACCGAGCTAGTAAATAGAACTCCGCAGGGTAGAAACCAGAGCCCACAAAACAAACTGAGAGAGACAAAGACTGAGAGGAAATAAAGAAATGAAAAGAAGATAGGGAGTATTGAGCGGGGCGGAGAAATTTGACACGACAACGAGCGTATTATACAACCTATCCTATGATATCTCTGGCAGCCCTACTACTGTGTCTGAGCTGGTTGCTGCTGCTGCTGCTGCTGCTGTGCCGGTGCCGGCGGTGGTGGCGGATGCCCGTTCCCATTCCCATTTGTCTTTGCTGCAGATGTCGTTTCTCCAAGGAGCTCGTTCATCAGCGTTGTGTAGTCAGCGGCTGCCTGGGGCTGGCGGATGAGGATGTCGCGAACGACGTTCAGCTGGGTCACGGTGATAGTGGGCGCTTTGTTGAGTAGCTCCTGGATGGCAGGTGTATTTGCTTGCCCGCCTAGGACTTGGATGGCTGCGGCGAGGCCCGTGGGTTCGCCTGGCACCTGGGGTTGTGATGGGTTGTACTGCGGAGGTTGTGGTGGAGGTTGTTGGACTTGCGGTTGCGGTTGCGTGTGTGGCTGGGGATGCTGGGTGTAGGGAGCCGGTACTTGGGGAGCAGGAGCACCGGAGAATGTGGGTGTGGGTGTAGCGGGGAATTGTTGTGAAAGGTGACGAGGGCCGGGGGTTGCGAACGGTTGTAGAGGAGTGCCGGATGTGACTGTCAGCGGGCTTGCTGAAGCCACTGGCTCCATGCTTCCTTGCTGTGATTGAGCCTGCACGGACGGGGGATTAGACTCGCCGGTCTTGACCGCGAAGACGACGAGGAAGACGCGCTCGGGCGTCGGGTCCTCGAGTGTGATGTTGTCGAGCAACTCGATGAACTCGGGTTTCTTGGCGGATCCGGCATCGATGGGGATGAGGTAGGTGTCCTTGACGACTTCGAGAGGGTGGTCGCCAATCACGCCGTACTTTTGGCGGTCCATGAAGTAGTTGAAGAGCTTGTCAAAATTTGACTTTTCCTTGGGTGATTCCGGGCTGCTGATGCAGACGACAGAGACGTCTGTTGACTGGCTGAACCGCAGACCACACAGGTAGGTGTCGGCGGGTTCGATCTTGATTCTCCCGTTGATGGTCAATGGAGATGGGATGAGTTCATTCCAGGGAATTCTTCCGCTCAGGTCTGCTCCTCCGACGTGTTTGGCAGAGCACGAGAACTCTGTAATGGGGTTCATAATGACCTTGCCATGCCAGATTGCGCCCTCGTCGTGGTGCTCCTTTGGCGAATAGGGTGGTGAGTCCGGTTCGTCATCGTCTTTCAGTAATTGATCAATCTCGGCATCAGCCTGGACCTTGCCAGTGGGTATCGGCTGGCGAATGTGTGTTTCCACCTCCGGGAAGAACTGTTCCTGGCCGGTGCCAGGAGAGTGACTTCGAGTGGGAAAGTGTTCGTCGTGTGGCGTAGGTTCAGTGGGCGTGGCGTCCGTACTGGCTTTCTGGCCATCAGTCTCCGGCGACTTAGTAGTTGGACTGAGAGGGCTCTGCGCGGCGGGACTTCCATCGGTCTCGGTGACGCGACGAGGAATGGCTGAGAAGACGGGCTCGGTAGACACATTGGTCTGATCATCCTCAACCAATTCCTCGCCTTTATGGGTCCGTCTAATCCGTGGCCCTTGTTCTTGGATGATCATGTGCTGCCTCTCAGCCTCCCGCTTGATCTCTGCATCTTTCTGCTGCAGCTCCTCACTAGCCATATCTTGAGAGCTCATTCTAGAGAGCTCATCTGGAGATAAACTACCTACGAGCAGACGATCCCGTAGAGAAGGGTTCTTCTTTACGTTGAACAAAATCGCCCGCAGTTGTATCTTATAAGCTTCTGAGGTAGCCTCTCCACCCCCTCCCATTAGATTCTGATATAAAGCCTCCTCGACCGAGATACCGAGCTGTTGACCAACATCTTCCCCTGTCTTACCTTCGGGGATCTTGAAGGACCCTCCCGCTAGTGCATCTGATATTTGGTCAACAAAGACCTTCGTCAGCGCACTAGCAGCATTTCGCCTAGCGGGGTTGACGATCTGTTCCAATGTCTTCGGCTCCTCTGGCTTCGCGACTTCCGGCGCAGCGGTTTCTGGTTTAGCAGCTTCTGGCTTGGCAGCTTCTGGCTTGGTAATTTTTGGCTTAGTAGCATCTGGCTTTGTGACTTCTGCGGCAGCTGGTTGAGGCGATTTGGCAGTACCCTGAACAACCGGCGCATTATTCTCCGGTGTTTTCTTGGCTGGTGGTGTTGGCGTTTTAGCAGTTGGTGTAAGCTTCGGCTGTTTTGGCTTGGGGCCCTTGATGCATGTTAGCATAAATCCGTATAAGCAATGATAAAGATGTATACGCACCGAGTCTGGCGTCGACACCTCTTGTTCACTGAGCTTTCGTTTTTGTGAGCTTGCTGGTGGCTTATCAGGGACATGGCTATTCTTCTCGGGCGGTGGGTGAGATATCACGGCCGCAGGGCCAGGGGGAGGGGGTTCAATAGGAGTAGCTGATACTCGAGGAACCGGCGTACGAGCAGGGGTGCTTTTCTCAATCTTCGGTTCCTTGGGCTCTCGGGACTCCTTTGGCTCTCTCGGCTCGCTCGGCCTGCCTCTTTTCCCTTTTTTGCCTTTCTTGCGCCGTGATTGTTTCAGCTCTTCAGCCTCCTTGCGTCGCCGCTCGGCGACCTCTTCCCAAGGCTTCTCGCCATTCCTTATTTTCGCCAGCAGCACCGGATGGTCCTCGGGCTTGCACTGTTCGCAGAAGTACTGGTCAGGCGCCTGGCCCGGCGCGAACATCAACCCCATGCAGTCATTATGTTGCCACGCGGAACACTGATCACAGCAGATCATGTCACGCTCGATATCTTCCTCTTCCTCATATTCGCCACAAATACATCGGATGATTTCTTCTTCCTCCTCGGGCGCGGGGGTGGTAGGTTCGGCGGAGGGCTTCGCGGCTTTCTCCTTTGAGTGTCCTTTCGCTTTTGTTTTCTTTGTCGGCGTTTCGTCGATCATATCAAGGCTCTTGTGTTGGCCCTTGGTAGAGCGACCGGAGCGACGCGGTTCATCTGGCGCTGCGAGTTAGCTCACATCTCCACTGAGGGGTTTGGTGCACCTGGTGTTCATTTCCAGTCGGTCGCGGATTGCGAGACGGCTGGCGCATGAACTTTCAGCGCATTGTATTGTACCGAGCTTACCAGCCATGGCAATAACGTAAAGCGATTGAGGGTTTCAAATTTCTACGGCGCGATGTAGGTGACGGGTGCGGGTGCCTCGTAAGACAGTTGCGCGCGCCACGCAGATCTTGGTTCTACGACACAAGGCACTGAAGCACTTAGATCTGGCGATGAGAGACACAACTATAGCGCATACTAGATCTCAGCACCAGTATGCGACGGAAGCTTCACTATTGCTGGAGCGAGTGATGCGTGAGGAGGCGTTGGAGGAGAATCGGCACGCGAGGATTGCATGCGTGTTTAGGCTGCGCGTCACATGACAGTCATGTGATGCTGCTGTACACCGGATTACTCATCAGTTGCACCATCTCTCATGGGCAGCTTGACAACCCAACCGCTATCCTTTAGAAGGTTCCGGATGAAGAGTCTCATGCATCTACTGCTTATAAGGTGCATTGATATTACGCTTTAATCTATCGAATTTACAAACCGGAAGCTGCCGATGAGATCGAACACTCATTGTGCAGGCAAGCTTAGCATCACATGAAATGGAGACTTGAAGTATTTGTGCAAGGGTAATGCAGAATGCAAGGGCCCGGACGAATTGTACTAGTAGTACCAAAATTGGCGAAGGTATCACAACTGAAAATGGGACTGAACAAGCGTGTGCAGCATTCGGACATAGACCGCTAGACGAGGAAAGTCTCGCAGACAAATTATTACTTCTTTTCGGGTATCTCATTAACGGCCTTTCGGAACTCAATCAGTTCTTCTTCCGGCATCGGGTATGTGTGCTCCTCTGCGGGATATGCTCGACTCTTCACCTCCTCGCGATACTGTTCGATGCCTTTGAGTGCCTCGTTCCAGATATTGGCGTACTGCTTAACGAATTTTGGTAAAAACCGACCGGGGGGGAAATTGCCAGCCATGTCGACCTGGACAAGAACCTGTCCGGAGCAACCGTTGCCAGCACCAATGCCAATCGTAGGGATACTCAGCTTCTCTGTGACGATCTTTGCGATTTCTGCTGGTACTGCCTCGATAACAATCATGAAAGCGCCGGCTTCTTGTACGGCAAGCGCATCCTTTAACAACTTCAACGCACCTGCCGTCGATTTCCCTTGAACTCGGAAACCTCCGAGGGCATTTTGCCGCTGGGGCGTGAGACCGATATGTCCTACCACGGGAATCCCAGCAGTCGTGATACGCTTGATGGCTGGTGCCATCTCCTCTCCTCCTTCTAGCTTGATTCCCTGTACCCGACCCTCTTTGACGATTCGGATGGCCGATTGAAGAGCTTGTTCGGGCGACACTTCGTACGAGCCCATGGGCAAATCTGACACCTAGAAACACATATTAGTACGCTAGACCATGCATCGTATTTCATTCATGCTTGACATACCGTGAAAGCGCCTTGGGCTGCTCGGGCAACGCTGCGACAGTGCAGCAACATATCATCCAGCGTTACCTCGCTGGTATCCCCCATGCCGAGGGTGACCATTGCCAAGCTATCACCGACAAGAATCATATCCATGCCGGCAGCCTCGGCGACGTGCGCACTCGGGAAATCGTACGCGGTCAGCATGGTGATAGGTTCGCCCTTCTTGTAGAGATTTCGTAGGGTCTGCAGTGTGACTTTCTTCCGGGGATTCGCTTGGGCAGCTCCTAGCGGGGAGTGAGAGCTATGACGGACAGCGCATGTTGAGGGAGCGCGAGCTGTGAGGTTGGAGCTAGACAGGGCGGTGATTATAGTAGGAGGTCGGCTAGCTTGGCATGAAGGGCGCTGCAAAGACAGTAACCGCTCCGCTGCCACCCTCAAAGAAGCCATCTTTGAGGCGGGTTTATGGGCGTCAACAAATACCGCAAATGAAGCAGCCGGGCCAGCCGAGAAGCTATAGTAGGTAGGTAGGTATAACAGTGGCGACGCTAGCCAATGTACAGAACCAGGCTTTTATGTAGGGGGTATTATACACAGAGGGTTGACGAGAAAGCTGGAATTGAGTCAAACGGGACAAGATCTGACTCCATATCAAAGAAGCACAGTCGTCTATATAGGGTCCCGCGTGCTGGTATTTGCCGCGTAGAGAAGAGCATCTGAAGAAAATCGAGTGGGGAAATGCTCCTCGGTGGCCATTCTGCCGCTCAGTCTCCGCATAAGCTTTGCCATTGGTCTATACCAGCTACCGCCCGATGGTTACACCCCTCCGGAGCCCAGCTTCTTCCGCTCCGACTCATTTGGCCGAGGCTCTTGTCTTTGTTTCCCCACTACACTCCACGCTGACAATGTACATCAATTGATCTAGACAGCCTCCCTCGTGTCTGCGAACACAGAAGATGCATGCTGCTCCGGCACTATAGCCCCGGCAATCTTGGCGGATTCAGCCCAAACTCTGATCTCTGCGTCCTCCTTATCCGTCAGCGAGATGTCGAGCGCTTTCCAGTTCTCCTCCAAGTACTTCACCCTTTTCGTGCCAGGAATGGGGATGATATCGTCACCCTGCTTTAGGAGCCAAGCGAGGGCTAGTTGAGACACACTGCAGCCTTTTTCGTCCGCAAGGTCTCGGAAGTGCACTACAGCTTTCACATTTTGCTCCCGGTTCTCATGCAGGAAACGAGGCATCACCTTCACTCGCAAGTCACGTTCGTCTCCGACCTCATCCCCCCGGCTGAACGTTGAAGTGAGCAGGCCTCTGCCTAGAGGCGTGGCGGCAACCAAAGCGACTCCCAGTTCGCGACAAGTAGCCAAAAGGTCCGTACCGGCAGAGCTCTCGACATGACGACTGACTATTGAGTACTCGGGCTGGACGGCGGCAACAGGCGCAATCTTGTATGCTCGACGGAGCGTGGCAGACGAAACCATTGATAGCCCAATGTGTTTGATTCTTCCTTCCCTTTGACACTTTATCGTTAGCGATTTCGGGAGTCGAATACGCCGCGAAGCATGGACTCACACTTGCAACTCTCGCAAACCTCCCATAGTCTCTTCAATTGGAGTCTCTGGATTTGCTTTATGCAAATAGTCTGATCCACAATCAGCATGCTTGCCTAATTGTCAAGAGAATACCACCCACATAGGTCAATTGAGTCGACACCGAGACGCTTGAGACTCTCTTCACAAGCCTTTTTGCAATACGAGGCAGAACTATCGGCCTGTAATCCACTCACGAAACCGAACTTGCTCGCTAAAAAGATTTGATCGCGCTTTCCGGTGCGTTGAAACCACTTTCCCAAGAGCTTCTCGCTGTCGCCGTAGAGACTAGGTAGGGATGATTAGCTCCTAACGGCGCCATGAGGACTGATGATGGTCTTACTCTGAGGTGTCCCAGAATATTGCTCCCAATTCCAGGGCACGGTCGAGGATAGCAAACTGCTGTTCCTCGCTTGGCGTTGTGCCATAGGTTTGCCACGACATTTCCATCAGGCCAAAGCCCAAGGCTGGTACTCGTGGGCCATTTTTACCCAACTTACGCAAGGGAACCCGGTTCGCCGACATTTGGGCAGAGGAGATCAATTGCGTTCCAATGTTTCTTGCTTGAATGTCTGGCCGGATGATACTGATGACCATGAGCTGGGTGCTGGGCGCTCCTTTATACCCACCATGTGAACATTGTGTGAGTCCTTAAGTCCGACATAGAGTAGTCGTCCCTCATCCGTCGTTACAGTGTGTCAACGTTGCCATACCTCTGATGGCATTTTCCTACCATCAGTCACGGTCATGATGGTCTTCAGTCTATACCTACAACCCGTACGTAGCTTTTTCTGAGGCTTAGCGTTCCAGCCGATACCATTCCCAGTTAGCACCTCATTGCCTACGTTCCTTGAGAGCTAGACATCGACCAATCATTGCCACGAGTTTACGAGCCCGCCAAAGAATCACCAGTTTCCCCTACCGCTCGTAACTCCGCTCCGACCTCCATCTCCGGGTCTCATTCTCACAGACTCCACGGAGTATGAACGAGTTTTGGCCGTCGAATCGGCGCTGAGGGTATCCGACCAAACCAACTATTTACGTCTGACCCCTGAGAGCACACAGGGTGGCATAGAAACGCGATCGCTGCTAGAACCCAATCAAATGAGAGAAAACCCGATCATCTGGCAGGCGTACCTATACGTGAACGATCTCGGCGGCCAGGGCTGCTGCTTATTTGTGGTCCTGCCGGCAGTATTATTATCCAAACTGCGTTACAGTATACGACCGTCTCTGTGCACCCACAATGACGAACTCCGAGCTTATACATAGAAGGACTACTCGGAAGGTGACCAGAAGAGTCAAATCAGGATGCCGGACCTGCAAGTAAGACGCCCCGTCAGGTCCCCAGTGCCCCATTTTGACTACATCCCTAATGCCTGAAACAAGAATGCGAAAAGTGAAATGCGACGAGTCCTTCCCTGCCTGCCATCGATGTCTTTCTACGGGCCGTGTTTGCGACGGCTACGGCGTCTGGGGAGGAGGGGGCAATCAGTATGGGGCCCGTCGGTCCTCCGATAGCCCACCAAGCATGCTAGACGCGCCTCCCCCACTTATCTGCATTTCGCCCGTCGTTGCTAGTATGGACGACAAGGCCTCTTTCGACTGGTTCCGCACTCAAACAATTGTCAAACTGCCGGGATCTTATCTCTCCGACTTCTGGACCAAGATTCTACTGCAGGCCAGCCACAACGAGCAAGCTGTCTGGCATGCTATTCTTGCCCTAAGTACCACGCATAGAGTAGGCCTCGTTGAAAGCCGCTCAGATTTCAATGCAGCAAGATCAGGTCTAGAACAGCTTTCCCTGCGCCACATGATTCAGGCTGTCCGCTACCTACATCCACACTTTTCCGTCACGGATAGGACATCCTCCCGCGTGGTGCTTATCGTCTGTCTTGTCTTTGTCGTGCATGATCTTCTTCGTGGACATTTTGTGTCGGCGCAGGTCCATCTTCGTAATGGGCTTAGCATCCTGGCACAGAGACAGTCTATTCCCCAGGATAAAACGTGCCACCCTTCAGAGCCCATCGACGATACAATAGGCGAGGCCTTCTTTCGTCTTCATAGCCAAGTAGAGCTCCTGCAGCACCAGCATCGCCCTCGCCCGTCCCCCCTCCCGCCCCCGCTACAATCCCGAGCTCACCCTGGCGATAAAACCGTCAGCCTCATACCCTCGTGCTTTCCCTCATTC
>RHLP01000567.1:0-34481 GCA_003719405.1 Aspergillus incahuasiensis
GTATAACGCTACCAATCGGTTTTGTGGAACGGTGGAACTAGGTACAACGCCAGAAAACGCGAGACGCGCTTCAGCTCGACCACCATCCGCAACCTCACCCTCCCCCAGCACCCCGCCCCGACAATAACCCTCGCCCGTCCTAATGTCCTCAGCCGGGGGCTTGACTCGCCGGAGAGGTGGCGGTCGAGGTACTGGCCCAGATGATCACGATGACAGCCGGGTATCCTCCCCTGTTCCCCGAAACGGCTCCGCGATGGACAACCGCATCCCCGAGACGTCATACACGAACTCAGAAAATGGGCATAAGATCGCTTTCGATCCTAGGGATATCAGCGAGACAGAGGAACGAAGCAAGCAACCGAAACTTACACTCATGGAAGAGGTGCTTCTGCTCGGGTTGAAGGATAAACAGGTCGGTTTTGATTTCGCCGCGCCTTTGCGATATGAACGATAGCTGACTTGTGCATGAAAATCCCGTAGGGTTACTTGTCATTCTGGAACGAAAATATCTCCTACGCTTTACGAGGATGCATTGTTATTGAGCTGGCTCTCCGCGGCCGAGTTAGCATGCAGAAGGACTCCTCTCGACGAAGGTTTCCCCTGGCCGATCGGGTGATTGAGGTTATCGACGACACATTGACGGGCGAGGTCTTGCTGGACGAGGCGTTGAAGATGATGAAGTCGAGTGAGAAGATGAGCGTAAACTCTTGGATCGACCTGATGAGCGGTATGTATAGTATCCATTCTTCCGCCTATACAGTGCGCTAATCGCCCCGTGCGTAACGACAGGCGAGACATGGAACTTGATGAAGATCGGATATCAACTGAAACAGGTGCGCGAGCGCCTGGCCAAGGGCCTTGTAGACAAGGGCATCCTCCGAACGGAGAAACGCAACTTCCTCCTCTTTGATATGGCCACCCACCCTGTCGCTGACGGCGGCGCCAAAGAAGACCTGAACCGTCGAGTGCGCAACATCTGTAGCAGTCGCACCGTCATCCTTCCAGCCAACCAATGGCTCCCTGAAGACATCGAGTTCCGCTACCTGCGCACCATCACCATGGTGTGCGCCGCCTACGCCGCAAACGTGTTGGAAAATGCGCTGGTCACAATGAGCCACGAAGCTCGGGAACGGGCTTTTGCACAGGTTGACGAACTACTGGCCGAGTATTCTCAGTGGCCATTTGCGCGGCGCCCTGGTGGCTCCCAATCTATCGGGGCCAATCTGGCCCAGGCCATCAACGACGAAATTAACAAGGGCAGTGACAAGGAGCTACAGCTTGAGGTAAATATTCGCTAGTCCCAAGCAACAATTACGAACCCCGTGCTCACAAGCTTCTAGGTTGTCGCGGCCTGTCTAAGCGTCTTTACCAGGCTCGATTCTCTCCTCTAATTCTAGCTCTTGTTCCTTTTCCGCTGCATTTTTCTCATACGATCCTACTCCATCTACTGCCAATTACTATTCCATCCGATTCTCACCGTCCATATTCTTGTCCCTAAGCCCACCACCAGTGATCATCAAACATTACTTTCTGCCGCGGAACCCCTGCAAAGAAATTGGCCCGTTCTGTTTTGCTTCTGAAATCAAATCATCGGCGTACGAGGCTAGGTTGGGCTAGGTTCCGCTGCTCCTTGGCTCCAGCTTAAGGAAGGAAAGGCAGTGTTTCTTTAATATGAAAGCTAGTCTAGCGAAAGCGACGCAATGTATTACTCTATGAGATTTGATCTTTCTTCTTGAGGGCTTCACGGAGTGTATCTTCCACTTGATCTTCTCGAGGTTACTTTGAAAGTTTGATCCTTCTATCCCTCCGTTTGGACCTTTCAGGAGTCGAGTCAAAAACTGCTCTAATTGACATCTGAGCCGAAACAAAATGAAAGCAGGTCTATCATTCGTGTGCTTGATAATAACCAAAAAATCCTAGGTAGCATATTCATGACAATTGTGCGCTAGCTAATACATACATACATGTCTTGTGAAGTGTGAAGCAATTGAAAATCGAAACAAGGAGACAATATTAAGAATTAACACGGAGTACATGGACCCCACCCTTTCTGTGGCCTCCAGCGGCCGCAGCATTAGAAGACAGAAAGTCCGCCCCATTGACAAGATCAACAACATCCTCAACACGTCCCCGGACGGTATCTCTCTCAACCATGCGCGCAATCAAGCCTAGCGTCTCTCCGTCCGGCTCAACATGGACAAAGCGCGTTTGCGGCGACCCGGCGCTCTTCGGGTTAACATTGAGGACCGGATTGGCGTCGACAGCGGAAAGGACTGCGCCGCCGTCTTTAATGATGGCTGAGGCATCGAATTGGGGAAGGATGTCCTCGCCCGTGCAATCGAGCATAATGTCGACGGGGCCCCATTTGTTCTTGCGGAATATTTTTTTCAGGTCGAATCCTTTGGGAATGGGGTCTGAGATGAGAATGGTTCCATCGACGTCGGATTCCTGACGCAGTTTGTTGGCTGCGTCTTCCGAGGCGCAGGTGACGCAGACCCAAGGACGGTAGTGCGGGAATAGGGCGGAGGAGCGGAGCAGATGGAGGGCCTGCGTGCCGACTTCGCTGTGGTGGGCGTTTGTGATCAGGACGCGGAGGTCCTTGCGGGCTGTGGGGTCGAGGCCTGCGTATCTGAAGAGCGCTTGCCAGGCTGTTAGGGCGGGGAGAGGGATGGTGGCTGCTTCTGCGGCGGAGATATTCTGAGGCTTATACGAAATTTGGTCCTCTGTTGTCAGGACGTAGTCTGCTGCTGCGCCGTCCTGGGAGTAGTTGATCAGGCCGAAGACGACCTCGTCAACTTTGAACTTGGGCCCGTTGGGCTTCTCGTGGTCCTCGGTGGGGGTGCTGATCACTGTGCCGCAGAAGTTGTGGACGGGGACTTGTGGGATGGACTTGGAAGGATTGAGCTTCTTTGCGAGCCTGAGCTCGTCGTGCGAGAATGCGGCGGTTTGGACTTTGACAAGGTATTGAGATGGGGAGGGCTTTGGGGTCGGGAAGTCCGTGTCAAAGACAACTTCTGAGTCTACCCTGGGATTATCCAGGGAGGTGTCATCTCGGAGGGCCGTTGAGGCAGGACACCAATATAGAGCCCTCATTGTGTCTGGGACGAATGTCTGCTCGTCCATTGTCGTGGAGAGTCGCTTGGCTGGCTTCATGGTCGCTAGTATCACGGTAACTGAAACTATGTCGTTGTAGGGTTGTCTACTTGGGGCACAATGTTGGCAGGTTATCAAGAACTGCAATAGCGATAAAGATCTGTTAGATATAGATAAATGCTGCGAGGTATACTGTCTCCAGATCTTAGCACAATTGCTGCGATTTACCTCCGTAATGGGTTTCGCCACGCGAAACGTTGCATTGACGTAACTAACTTGATAGCCAGTCGGATCAACGGCCAAGCCCACTTTAACCCCAGAATATGATATAAATCGTGCTTGATAATAATGGCGACAAAAGTACATGTGACTGTCCGGGAAATGAATCAGGTAAGGTAGCTTGCGTTGTCCCTCGCTCTGATCTCATCGAGCACATTGTAGACCTCCCCCGGGTGCTCAAACACTCGCCATACATGTTTCGGAACACCTTTGAAAGCCTCAGCAAATCTCCTCGGCGAGTTTTGCTCTTCCATACGAGGTACGTCCCTGACTTTTCTAATGAGGATTGCATGGATCCACTCAGGATGTCGTCTGTAAATCTCCGCGTAGGCTTCGGGATCTGTTTGTGTGGAGTCTCCGATGCAGAGAGCTCGTCGGTGCGGAAACCATCTCCGGATCTTCCTAATGCGATCCACTTTGTATTCCATCGTGTTGACGGTGAATGATTTGACCAGTTCGCTAATGTCCAACCACGAAGAATCTCGAAGAATGAGAGTCCCCCGGCTGAAATGATCACGGAGAAACCCACGGAGGAAAGGATATAGGTTATACGGCGATGCAGAAAGGTAGAACCAGGTGGGCCCAAACCGTCTCTCGATCTGAGAATAAAGTTGAGGCATGCCTGAGATGGGCTTCGGCTCTTCGGCAAAAGTCGTGCGAAGTATGCCAATGGAGTCAGACGTTTGGGTATATTTGATGGTGTCGTCTATATCGGATACAACCAGCCAGCCTTCGGGGCCTGCAAAGGTTGTATCCATTGTTGCCTTCTCTTTCACCCCACGGACATGAGACCGTACCCTGAGCCCATCTTCAATGTGACGAACTCCTGTGTTCAACACTTGTGAAACAATGCCATGGTCTCCCGTGGGGGCAAGCTCGTGGATTTGTGTGGTACGGTTGGGTAGAGGCAATTCTAGCACTATCGAGTAGTCTGCAACGACATGGTAGAGGAAAGGCTGTAGACGTCGCGCGATCCGATGACGAATTTCCTTTTCCGTACCAAGTTCTCCGTCAAGCCCAATGAGATCTGCAATCCCTGCCACAAACTTGCTGATGTCCCGCCGGCTATTCTTGCGGAATACGCAGGCCACAACCTCCACTCGCCATGAATGGGGTTCGCCAGACACATGCGAGGCTGGATGCCGGTATGCAGTGTTATCTAGCAACCAGATTGTGTGCTGAACGTCTGCCACTTGCGAGGTTTGCCTTAATAAAGTGGATGAGACGACCCGTATTATGCTGGAGTATCGTTTCCAGGACTGCGAAAATCGCTCGAGCTTAGGAGGAAAGACGGGGTCCTTTGTTCGAGTAACGGAAGAATCCATTGTGCACGCGATTCGACTCTTGCAAGGTAGTTAGCGGTTTTCGTCAGAAGTATCTACTTATTTTTGTGAAGTTTGGTTCATAGGGCAGGTCAAAGAGAGCCAAGACAAAAAAAGTTCAAAGTCAAGTCAGCTCAAGGCTCTTTGCTTTGACGGCTCCCCGGCGGCTATTCTTATACAAACCGCAGAGTCTGGGGCAAGCTGCCCGCCTGATCTTCCCATCTAGAGACAAGCCACAGGGCAGTGACGCTCTGTATGCGAGACACAGCCTATTTGAGTCACTTTATCTTTCGTCCAAGAGTCACCTGGACCAAGGCAGAGGCTGAGACTTGTTGGGTTAGACAAAGCGCTCAAACTTGGGGTAATGAATCTGATAGACGGAGCGCATGGGCATGGTTCGTCGCTTGGCGCCTATATCTGCGCAAGTCAGCCTTGTAACGCTTGTGACCCTATCAAAATCAGCAGTTAGTTCCCGGGCGCCTGACTGTTGGACACGAGGTTCCAGGCCAGATATATAGTAGGTTGACAAGATCAGTCGCCTAGGCCCCTTGATCCGTTGGAGCCTTAGATTTCTTGCCAGACGCTCGGGCAAGGCTATGGGGAGACGCGGAGACATAGAATAGATCCCTTTCCGTCGGCGATGCGCCGATGATCTCCCTGACTACTTGCGGGGTTCCCAAGCAGAGTTGGAAAGTAATCATCAGAACCAGCTAGCTGTGACACAGATCGAAAACCTTGCGCTACTTCTGCGCCTTGATGCAGCGAACATTCCTGGCACCTTATTTCGATGTCAGTTATGACTCTCAAACAAATGAGTGGCAGTTTATTTCAACGACAAGTGATTCGAAGAGGTCCATTCGCCGACACGAGGTTCGACACGACGGACAAGAAATCAAGATGCTTCATGTTCGCTGATAATTTCAGTTCTAGGTCGGATTTCGGTTGTTGCGAGAGCAGGACTATCAATTGGTGTTTGCAGACGCAAAACCACTGCCCGAAAGGTACGGGATGCATTACGTGAGCAGTCCTCTTTGACTCCTGAAAAACAAACCAGACAAGACACAACACCTGCAATGAAAGTGACTTTCCCTGAATCCACATTGAATCCGATGAGATTGTCTGTAGGGCTACTGCAGCGCTTGACTTCAAGATCTTACGACTGGTCTGGGCGGTTTGAACACAGTTTGCAGCATGTCCCGCGCCGTTGTGAATCGGGATTCCGGTCAGGTATACACAGAAACCGTGTCAACACCCGCAGTTTCAGTCTTGGACGGTCCAGCATGGGTCCATGAGTCGCCATATCTGCCATTCGGATTCGAGGAAGGAAGCCCTTTTGGGACATCTCCCTTAAGACATATCACGATGAGAAAACTTCTCTTAGACCAGAGGAACCTAGCCCCTCCTCTGTTCACGAACGTGCCGTGGAGTATTGCGCGTGATATGTGGGATCTTCTGGGGAGATGGTAAGTGATCCCATGCACTACTCACACCGGCGCTTATAGGCAACATCAGTAAGAAACAAACTTTCCACATGTGGAAACTTCTTGCTACAGTATATCCAGCTCAGCTGGCCCAGATCGAGCGATACCGCTCGTTGAAGATCGAACGCCCTAAACTTTCTATGAGGGAATACTTGGGACTGACAAAGAGCAATAGCCTGAGTTGGCGAGTTGTATTGACTCTGGCAACATCATATGCCCGCATACCTGAACTTGTTGAAATATCGGAGATAAGAAATCTATATGCTTTAGAAATCGCTACGCCCGCGAAACCGGATGCAATACCTGAAGACACCAATCTTCAGGTTACAGCCCTGACTGACCGGATCGTCCGCTCGTGGAGCGAGCTGGCACAGACAGCACAGGCGTTCCCACATCTTCGAGTCCTGATTCTACGGCATCAAACGGATCTGTCAAAGGCGGTGCTTCGCTACTTGAGGTTCTTGCCGAGCCTACAATTAGTCGTCGCCTTCGGTTGTCCTGGCATTGAGTCTGCGTTCTCTGGCGGCGATGTGGATGGCTGGACGATACTAGAGGTAAAGCGATCCGCACCCGTTACTCTCTACGCACACTACGAAGGCAGTTGCAAGTCACCTGGTGACTCCTCCATCGCCGTGGACAGCCCAATTCTGGACTTCCAACTTGGCGAGATGAAGAGGTCCCGTGGGCCACTCAGCGCACCATTTTCGGCCGTATATCTCCAGCGGATAGGTGGCGCTCCTGAGGTGGACCCCGAACCAGATACCAAGAAACGAAAGGGAGCTGGTGCTCTTGGAGGTCAGCAGCACCCTCGAAAGAGCAAGGCCGTTATGAAGGACCGCTCCAAAGATATTGGTGATGTGCTTAGTAGCTTTTTCTAGCTCATCTTTCAAAAGAACCATAGAAGTTGAATCATGTCAGTCATACCACACGATATCAATAGACAACTCAATAGACAACTCAGAACGGGAGTACAAGCAAGCCAGCTCCCATCAACCTGAATCATCACTGTGACCATGGCCGCATGTAGCTCTACCCATTACCTATACGCTATAGTGAAACGGCGATAGCGTGCGCCGGTCTCATTGGCCGCTAGGTTGGCCGACCGCCGCTTCCCCCGCAACGCCGCGTGATTCTCGACTTTCTTGAGATCTCCCAATCCAAGCTGCCAACTGAGCGCATTTATCTATTCCTTCTCTGTCACGGTGCTGGAGCTGTGTTTGGACCAGTTTCGATCCATCTTCCCCGCATTTTATCTATACGTTGAAGTTTTACCCACCTCTAAGTGGAGGAGCGAGGCTCCCCGCAGTTCACATTTAGACCATGGCCGAACAGCAGTCGCTCGACGTACCGGAAGGCTCCAATGGCTCAAATGGAGCCTCCCCTCGATCAAGCACTGACTCCCGTCCGCCGTCAACTGGAGGGCGAACTCCTCGACTATCCCAGGTTTCGAATCACCAACACCGCCAGAGCTTCAGCGAATCTCTCCGCGCAACACCTGCGTCCCCGCGGGCCCGACGCCAGCCCTCGCTCACACAAGCGGCAATACAGAGCTTGATTGACAACCCGCCCGCCCCGCACAATGTTAATCCCGCTTTTTCTGGGCGTGATTGGCGAGAAATATCAATTGGGGAGCTCGTGAGCGCGGATGACTTGAGGTTCGTTGAGGTTGATACTGGTATTGAGGAGGCTACGAATGTATGACAATCCGCGATTTATAATCTTACCCGACTAATAAGCTATATGTGGTAGATTCTCATTGACTCTGATGCGCCAGTGCTGCTGATCCGCGAGACGCCCGAACATAAGACTGCCGTCGGGACCTTCGACTACAGCGACCTCAACACGTACCTCCTACTTGCAGCTGGCCTGACCCGGCCAGATGAGCAGCTGCTTTCTGCTTATGAGGAGCTCGCTCACAAGGCTCGCGAGAATATCCCAATTCCACTGAGAGACGTGAAAGAGCTCGGGAGAAAGGAGTCGCTGGCAACGCTCTCGGCGTCTGCCAGCTTGATGACGGCAGTTGAAGTATTTGGGGGTGGGGTACACCGCGTGCTTGTGATAGATGATCGGCGAGAAAACGAGGTTATAGGAATTGTCAGTCAGTTTCGACTTGTCAAATTTCTCTGGGAGAATGGCCGATGCTTTCCAGTGCTTGACCAGTTGTACCCGCAGTCGTTGCGAGATTTGAAGATCGGATCCCATACGGTCATATCAATCAAGTATGTACTGAAATTAAGTTGAGGTGCATGGGCTAATGCTTATGTCTATAGTGGTGACAAGATGCTCTCCGAAGCACTGCAGCTGATGCACAGCGAGGGAATATCCTCTGTGGCAGTTGTCGACAACCACTTTAACGTTGTTGGAAACATCTCTACCACGGACGTTAAGGTATGCTTGACTGCTCGTCGGCCGTACCCGCAGGCTATGATTGGATGAACGTCTACTAACCAGCACAGCTCCTTACGAGGTCATCATCTCTCCCTCTTCTCAGCAACACATGCATCCACTTTATCTCGGTTATTCTGTCGACCCGTGGTCTTCAAGAAGGCAAAGATTCCTTCCCTGTATTTCATGTGAACCGAGCATCAACCCTGGCCCATACAGTGGCTAAAGTCGTGGCAACTAGATCTCACCGGTAGGTTCTCTGGAAAGTAGTTCTATGTGTTGCTGACTTCCATAGGTTATGGGTGACCGACCCCTATTCACCGTCATCCTCGGGTCCCCCTACCCCGTCTCACTCAATGGTGCATATCCCACTCCAGTCGCCGCCACAATCTCCTGATCCGGCTGTTCCCGGTGTGCCAGCGCCTCTTACACCATCTATACCCGCGTCTGCTCTACCTGGTGCTCGACTCTCTGGGCGGCTTGTGGGCGTGGTCAGTTTGACCGATGTATTGAACTTACACGCGCGAGCTAGTGGTCTGAGCCCGGCAGATCCAGCAGAGAGCCGCAGCCGAAGACGACGAAGCAGTAGCTCCAGCATAAGTGTGCGGCGGAGCGGGGAGATAGGGCGAGAACTATTTAGTCGGTAAACCGTTCAAAAGAATCGACTGGGCCACCGTACACAAAGAATGATGATTATGCTATGACTACGTCCGGATCACCCGTATTTCGTTTGGAGTAACCCTAAACTTGGGAGAAGAGTTCATACAGCATATTTTCTTGGTCGGTAAGCATTTAGATAGCTTGAGTAGACAGTCAGTGTACCATAGGCCTGAGCTCTCTAGTGACTTGAACAAGGCTCCATTGATGCCGGGACCCGAATGCAAATTAAGCACTCTGCTTATATGAATGAATCTCTTTGACGCTACTCTTTCCGCTTGGCCTTGGAAGACCTTCAAGGACCTTTGACTATCTCTTCTCTACCTTTTACTCCCAACAACAGGTATCTAAGCAGACAAGACAATTACTTCGTTGACCCGTTCTACAAGTTATTCCTAGTAGTAAGAGGATCAGCTCGGTAAGAAGGCTATTTATGCAAAATCCTGACATATGCTGATAACATATAAAAATTGTCTCACAAGATCTTAATGATTGCCAGAGGTATTTTCTGTCCCGGTCGAATTGTGGACTGTGGTGAATTTATTTTCGGATAAAACAGTTGAAGGGCATGACATCTTGCTGGTGGCTATCTATCAAGCACAGAGAGCCGCGGTGTTGCCTTCCAGTTTAGCTGGCCGAATTCATTCGTTCTTTCCAACTATTATCCCACTTCCCTCTTCTTAACTCCTTCAACCCACTGTCTAAATACTCCGACAGCTTTAGTCATTACTGAACGCGAAAGAGTCTATTCAAATCCCAAACCTGTCTCGCAACCCAGGCTGAACAAATCCCGCACCAAAACGGTCATCGTCTCCATGCAAGCCCGGGGCTCTCTACACCCTAGACCTACGATGGCATTCCGACAATCCTCATTAGCCTCCACCTTCCCTGACATGACCAACCAGATAGATAACTTGAGACGAGCCTGTCAACCGCTGCTGTCCATATAGAGACGACATCGGAGCCACTGAAAAAAGGCCATTTAGCGTTTATTGTGACTGGGTCGCGCTCCAGAAGCCTTGCTTTACCCGAGAAAGGTACCCGAGAAAGGGATCGCTGAATGATGAAAGGTGCTCTCATGATCAAGTGTGGGACTCATTGGTGGTCTCAGAAGCGAGGTGACTCTGACTGCGTATCAAGGCTAACTGCTTTTCACTTATTGTAGTGTCACTCATCCATGATAGCCTAGCCTCGCGCATTACACGTCTAGGGCCTATTCGTCTTGGTGGTTTCGAAATGATCCTAGGGAAGTCCTAGCCATACACGCGAGCAAGAACCGTTAGTGCATACCCACCTCTGAAGGCTTGCGGTACACTAGTATACCCACTATGTTGGACACGGCAGACAGAAAGGGATCAACTCGAAAACTGAGTACTCTTCTGTGCTGTTTATGGGACAATAGACCCTGTCTTTGAACCGCAACATAGTAGTATCCTGATTAGGTACTCCGACGAGGAACGATAATATTCGGGATTCAGAAGTCGAATTCGTATCACTTTCATAGTGAGGAAAGGGCGTCTCTCGGGATACATGACACGGCATTGAAGGTCACCCTGAATATTACCAGTTTTCAACACCGTTCAGAAAAGTTATTCGGTATTACTGCTTATCTACGACTAGACGAACGCAGCTGATATTTGATGTCATAAAAACATGCGCTCCGGGGGACTATTCTTCGCATGGCGTGGTACATTTCCTGACTGACTGGGGATGCTCATGCCATGGGCATTTCGAGACCAGCCATCTGGCCAAGGAATTTTCCGTTCATGCTGGACTGGGCGACTTACGACGGATCTTCCTCGAACATGAGATAGATCTTCGGATCTACCGCGAGGTGGGTTCGGAGAACACCGACTTGCAACACTGAGGCTAGACAGGTAGTGAATAGAACCATGCAAGACAGTCAGGACAGGGGTAAAGCGAACCTTGGGCCACGTCGTGTGGATGGAGAAGATGATCAGACCACTGTTTTCTCCGCATTTACCTACCTAAGTAAGTACCTACTCTACCTCCTAACCCACCCACCCACCTGTGACAGCCTCTACAAGATCAGACTAGGCTAATCTAGCCAACCACGCTTAGCCTATATGACAGTATGATCTCTACGGAGTACTTTGCGAGAATCAACCCTCACACCGCAGATTGTGGCTGCCTCTGGAATTCCTGCACCCTGTGCCTTACGTCACCTACAATCGACCAATCTTGTTAACCTCGTCCAGCAGTCAACAATTAACAGTTGTCAATTCTCTTCTGGGTCACGCCAAAAAGAAAGCCCACTGGCACTTGCGTGGCTGCAAGACTTGGCAAGCTTTCAAGGTCACCTTACTCTGTCTTTAGTCCCCTTTTCAGGGCATAGCAGCAGACCCAACCATGGATATCGCGCAACGACCCGGTTACCCACGGGCATTCGAATGGCTGGAGCCCGAGCCAAGCCAAGCCCCTGCAGGCGCCCGGCTTGAAAACACTAACCCCAAGTGGCCTAGCAAGAACACGATCGACAATCAGGAAACTTTGATTATCCAGGCGAGCCAATGGCACTGCAGTTGCCATTTTGTGGGGCTTGGTGGAGGCTAGAGCTCTCACTTAAGCTCAGTTTGTAGTATCCACTCTTGACACCCGCCAGTTCCGGTTTCAGGCTTTTGATTCTCTGACGGGGTTGGCTGTACCTATGGTTCTGCATGCTGCGTGAACGGTAAGGTTCGAGGTACTCACAACTCAGCCAGAAGGCAACAGAAAGTCACGCGGGCAGCGAGATCGGATATGGTGATGGGAAAGCTTGGGGACGGAGATTATCCTGCATACGAGCCTTGACTGGATTCCGCTCGAGGATTCTAGACTTTAGAGCTCGAAACGTGGATTTCACAAAGTAGTACTTTTTTTACTACTGATGTTACATCCTGTCCGTCACGGCCCCATCCGCAACTCGTCACATCACATCGTGCCACTCCGTAAGCAGAAAAGTGCTCCTCGCCTTGGCGGGCGGACTCAACGCTCACTTTCCGTTTGCGGTCGAGACTCGAGGCCAGTTACCTCACTCCTAGGTCAGCCCTCTGTTGGCTCAGGGCCATTCAGGGCTTGGATTACTCCGTATGTCCTAGGTTAGTGGTGTCTCTACTCCGTAAGTGTAGCGCCGGGAGATCGGCCTTACTATATGCAGATCAGGATGGATTGAGTACTCCGTAGGTTGCAGACTTGCAGGCCACTTGCACGAGCCATGGCAAGCAAATGTGGGCCATTTTTTACAGGGAATATGGTCCAGAAGTTATAATAATAGTATAAGATTTAATTATCACAAATAAAAGTTAAAACTTTGGTATTAGTAAGACAAGGGTTGAGACGCACGCAAAGACGAAAGAAGGCGCCAATAACCAGAAACAACACAAAGTAAATGGTATAAAAGGTAGGGTAATAAAACAAGCTCACACATTCGTAATGTACTCTTTCAAATCCAAGTTGCAGCTGCTAGAAAAGCCAGTGTCTGCAGGAATCGTGTCCCCCGGGCCAGCCGGTATTTGCCAATGGGGCATGGCAGAGTAATGGGTGTGGTCTAGGTGGTTCTGATCAAGAGAGGATGCAAACTGGCTGAAGTCAAGGAAGTCCTGATCAGGGCCCTCAATTCCCTGCGCGGGAATTTCCAGGCCAAGATCAAAGCCTTGTAACTCAGACAGGGTGTTTTTGTACGGGTCGACTATGTCCAGGCTGGGCATTGAAGGATGGGGATTGGAGGCTTGGTAGGATACAGGGGTGTGTGGCGACGTGCTTCGGGGTGTAGTGATGAGCTCAAGGGAGGAGCTAGGGTCGGAGAGGGACGAGGTGCTGTTTCGATAGAAGCCCGTGTGAAAAGACACGGAGGATGAAGAGAATGGCGTTGTGGAGACGGCGATGGGACTGGGCCCTGGTTCTGACCGGACGCGGTAGTGCTGGCCCGTTCCATGGGCGGCAACGGGGCCTGGTGCTGGGGTGGCAGTCTGGGGTGGAACTGGAGTGGCAGCCTGGGCCTGAGCCTGAGCCTGAGCCTGGAACTGAGCCAGGGTCTGGGCGGGGATGGTGGGAGCAGACGCAATGCGGTTGCGAAACTGGCCCGGCACCTCTCCGATAACAGGTAGGCCGCCCATGGATGTCGACTCGGACATGGCATGGCCGGGGAAGAGGTTTTGCCAGATCTGCAATTGCTGCTGTTGCTGCTGCTGTAACTGTGGGCGCATGGTCAAACTGGGCTCTGTCGCAACATAGGATGGCACCTGGGCTTGACTACTGTGGACCTCAGATGGGGTCATGTACGACGGTGAGAAACTGGCCCCTGGGGTCGAGAAGGCGTTGGCGCTGGGCTTTCCCGGCTCAGTACTTGGCCCCGGGAGGGAGTTGCGCAGGTGAGATAGATCGATGGTCAGATTGCGACCGCCATGGATGGGCCCACTGGGTGCGAGGCTAGATGCCCGATGGTGACTGCTGCGGCGAGTTGAGATTGGCCGGTTTGGAACCCTCGAGGGTTGAGAAGCAGTGGGCAATCGCGGGCTTTGCGAATCAGATCCGTGTGGAAGCGAAGGGCTAGAGAGACTCGGGCTCTGCGAAGCACTAGGCTTCTGTAGGACCGAATGTGACGAGTTCTGCAAGCTGTATGAAGGCCCCGTATGCAGAGAGCCGGCCATCTGCAGCCCCTTGGAAGCAGCAGGCAGATTAGCATAAAGCGAGTGGTCAAAATCGTGGTACAGCTGTGCGTTATGGACGCGCATATACTGCAGCATCTTTGCCCGGTAGGTGTCGTCGATCTCCTCATACATGGACTCGTTTTCGACAACCTCGCGGTTGATTAAGAGAGCCCTGCCGGTGCGTTTCTTGTGCAGCATCGAGGCGCGGTTAGCGGACTCGATGCGGGCATCCAAGCTGCGGTCCTTGCGCCTGGAGGCTGCGATAAAGGCACTGTTGTTATTAGCGCGGATTCAACGTATAATGAGCACAAGTCGCACCGTTCCTGGTTCTCCTCCTTGGTACGGCCCTGGTTCTGCCCATGGCCGTAGGACTCAATGCTTGGAGGCCGGGGAGACATCTTCCTGGATAGCGATGAGATAGCCGTGTGCAGAGGAGGCCGGGGTGAAAGTGAAGAAGGCTGCAGAAGAGCTGCAGAAAGTGACCTGAGGGAGCAAGTTAAATGGCCGCCAGGCCAGGTCGAGAGGGCTCCCGTCCATGGTCGGGCGGCTGGCGGCACAGTCTGGGTCACTGAAGGCGCTCCCACGGGCCTGCCAGCCTTAAGGTTTCTTACGCACGACGCAGCGCAGCCACGCAAGTCTAGGCCTGGGGTAGCTCTGCCTCCACCTTCATTGCACCTGCACGCAAGCTCTTTCACTTCCCATCTTTGTCCGTCATGAAAGTCGTTGTATCTATTTCAGCTATCCTGCTCACTACTCCGGAGTATACTCCGTAGTAACTCAACTGACTCCCAAGCGAGTACTCCAGGACAGCGATCCGGGTCACCCACCCATAGGCAAAGCAGCCATTCTGACAGCTGCAGCTAACGCACTGTTCAAGCCCTTCGACCCACAGCGATCAATCCCCGAATCAACTCCACTTGCCACCCTCCCTGCTTCTGCCCCGGGCTCCTCCTCTCTAACTGCTTCCGTATCGAGCGCAGCTCTAGCCCGGTCCTCCATCCCTTGGTCCTATCGTCAACTTGGTAAAGTCGGAAGCTACCTCCAATGCAATCACGTCCAGTTCGCTTCCTACCCGAGGTCCTACCGCGCTGGCAGTACGGGGTATATGGCACCTTACCACGTCTCGCCCTTTAGCCACTTGACTCGCCACTGCGCGTTCGCCTAGAAGCTTCTCGGCTATCTGGTAGTCGCTTTGCCTTGGGTTTGAATCTGGAGAATAGATGATATACGTTGGCGAGGGATTCCCGATTGTCCGAGCTTTGCCCTATCTCTGTGCAGCGCCTCCAGGTGCTAGGATCGGAGTTCGCCGTACACTTTCCTCTTGTGGCCTATGGCCTGTCCAGGTCGTCGTCACTCTTTACCTTCTCGAAATCCGATGTGGTGGTGCCATATCTCGCGGTTGTATCGGATTCCTCGCGGCTCGCCTATTTCTTCCAGACCTACGTCGTAGGCGTTCAGATCGCGATTGCGCTAACGCAGGGTCTCTTAGCCTCACGATGAGGCACTGTCAGATTCAGGGTCTAGACTCTGCTCGGGTCTATTGTGCAGATATGGTATGTGCGGTAAATGCCGCTATCTTGAGATACGCATACGTTCTTGCGGCTATATCCTCCTCACACAGAGTAGTACTCTCACCTGCTCTCAGTAACTGATTATTTTATCATCTGTTTACTCAGCCATACATTGCCATATGGAATCTAGAGAATCTGTCCGTTCTCGCTAGCCTACTTCCTTTCTTGTCCGCTACCATGCTTCGTTCATACACGGGGACAGGCAGTGCCAGACAAACGTAGTGATCCAATCAATTAGGATTACTTATTCCTTTCTGGCAGTTCCTACATTACCAGGTTTCAAAAAGTTCACCATGTCCTATCTAACATACCAATCAAGCCCTACCGGTACCAGGAATCTTAAAGAACCACTTGTGCTCTCCCGAGGCTATGCATGTAGGATTTATCAATACAATACTCAACTCATGGTCTAGGCTCTCTAGAGCCTGTTGCATGCGGGGGAAGATAATAATCAACGTTATCGGGACTCATTCTGGTTTCGAGGGTGGGTGTGACCATGGGCTTTGCACTACATTCTTCGTGGAGCGGCTCTCGCCCCGCCCACCCCCAGTATATACTACTGGGGTAAGCTAGGTGGAACGCAATCTACATAGTGGTGCATAACAATCCTAATCTTAAGCGTGTAGAGTAGAAGGTAGCAACTCTCTTCCAACAACCAAGGACTCCTCTTTCACAGCCCATACCCAGGTCTAGGTGTGCGCATGAATGGGAGCTAAATTGACAAAATATAAACAAGAAGAGTTCTGCAGTAGTTACAGTTAACAGGCTAGGCTAGGTGGGTGGGTTGGGATTTGGGACAAGTACTCAAGGGGGTAAACTAAGCTAGCTAAGTGGGTAGGGATAAAACTAATTGAGGTGGCGGCGGTTTCTATGCAATGCCCAAAGCCGGTACCATCCCCTGCTCTTCTTTCGTTTCGCTGCCGAGCCGGTACGAGACGCGGAAGCGAATTTTGACCGAGTTGCCCTTGCCCATATCGAGTCCGTCGAGGAGCATCTCTTGTTGCACGCCGTTTTGCTGGAGGGGGGCGATGTCGCGGCCGGATTGGGGGCGGAGATGTAGTGTGTATGCCTGTTGGTCAGGTGTCAATAGGCTATCCGGTCGATATAGGGGGTGGTGAGAGGGATCTACCTTTTCAACAGCGACCTGGAAATGAAGATCATTTAGGGGTTGGCTTGTCCCGTTTGAGAAGTTCGCAATGATGTGAATCTGGCGTTGCTGCTGCGGGTGTCGACGGGCGACAAACTCGACCTTGAGCGACGAGTTCAGCACCTGCACGCGGTTGGTGCTTGGCAATGGACTACTCTGCGGTAGCGACGAGGCGAAGCTCCACTCGTCGTCATCTGCTGCCTTCGGCTTCTGCTCAGGTCCGGCTCCAGCAAGGTCGAGTAGTGAAGACGATGCGGGCGGTCGAGAGTTAGCGGAGCTGGAAGGGAGTGGACTATTTTGTCGAGGACTGGCGGATACTAAAGACGCGAATGGGTCCACTGCAGGTGGTGGCGTTGCAGTAACTGGATGTTGAGGGAGTGCCGGAGCGGGTGTCGACGAGTAGGACGGGGATTGGGTTGAACTTGAACCTAAAGAACCGAGGATATCATAGTTTGGCTGGAATGCGCTTAGAGTCTGGGGTATCTGAGGAGCAGGGGGGCTCGCTTCCCAACGTTTAGTCAGTGATTTGTTCAAGGCGCAGTCATACGTACTATGTCCTAGCGAGATTCCACCTGACGGAATTGGGTCGTCGATTGACAGTCCAAGCAAGTCATTTTCAATAGAGTTCGACGCCTGCGTCGACTGTTCTGCGCCGTTGGAACTAGGCTCGGGGTCGAAATCGATCAGAGACAACTCATTGTTGGCGTTCTTGGATACTCCAGTGGTAGTGCCCAAGGTACCCTTAGGAATCCTTGTTGCCGCCTCGAAGTCGCCGCCTTTCACAAGCTTGTACCGTTGAATTGTGCGGTGTATGCTGTCATTGATCTCGAGCAGTTTGCGCACAGCCTCTGGATCATCCGATTCCTCCTCGCACATCTTCTGGATCTTCGGATGCGCGCTCTGAAGAGCATTCGCAAGTTCCTAGGGCATGTTAGACGACTCTTCGCGTGGTATAGGACTTGCATCCCACCTCAAACACATCTCCCTCCGCAATCCGATCGCCCGGTGCCTGGCTCTGCAGCATGTCTTCCAAAATCTTAGCTTTCTCCTGTACCTTGGCCACCTCCTCTGCCGCTTTAGCCCGGTAGTCAGTTTTATGCCGAGTATCGAATCCCGCCATGACCTTCATTAGCCGGTTGGCTTCTTGTAAATCCGCCGGTGTCCCTCTCCGAATCAGCTCCTGTAGTTTGGCCGACTGCGCCTCTCGTTCTTCCTCCTCCATTTCCTCCGCCGAACGCAGGTTCTACACCCAGTCAATACAGCTCGGTCAATAACCATAAAGGACCAACATACATCGCTCGGGTTTAGGACTGCCGCGTCCTCGCGCCGAATCTCCGGAAACACGTAGCCCTTGTACAGTAGTAACCGATGCATATCACGGATATGCCCTAGGTCATCCTTATACCGCGATGTCTGACAAATGGTCTGCCTCCACTCCTCAATTGATTCGAGAATGCGATGCTGAACCCGCGTGGCCCGCATAGGCGGCCGCTCGGGGAAGCGACGGACCAACTCATTGAGAAACTCTTTCGTGCTAATCTGAAGATGGAACGGGTATCCGCAGTTTTTGACACATATGTCCAAGAGCTACAAGAACCGACTCTGTCAGCAATGCGCCGTTTCGCGCTAGTTATGGAGATCCTTCTTACCGCCAATGCTAGTAACGAGACATTCTGGTTTCGCGAGTTGATGAAGCGGGCGATCTCGAGCGCTGCTTCGCGAGGACTAGTAATTTCGAAACATCAGAAAGAGCTCGCGTGGGCTACTGTTGCAATTCCGATTGGGCGTGACTCAGACTCGCGGGTCGGGAGTACTCACGCATTGCCTTTCTTCGAATTGACCAGGTCTGCAACTTCGAGGTTTAGCGCGAGGTTCGGTTCATAGTGAGAGATGTCGCAGGCGTTTCCTGTAAGTTGAGCGAGCGATTTAGTCAAGGAGAAGAAGTGTATGGCGTGGCATTGCAACGTACGAATTGCCCTTTGAAGAGGGGTGAAGCCCAGGTCAGCATAGGCACCACCAAAGCGGTCCCTAGCTGCCATCCGTGCTGAAGCGGCCTCCAGGGTGACGACGGGGGGCAGTGTATATATTTAAGAAAAGAGATGCAACTAGGAGATATGCAGCTCTTAAGAGCCGAGGCGATGGGCGTATCACTATCGGGCAGGGAAGAGGTGGACGTGGTGGAGTTGACGACCGATGGGTCGCCGGCCGGTCAGTCTGGCGGCGACGGCGTTTAGCTCTAACTCCACGTGTTTGCGACTTTGCTCATTTTCTTTGGCTAAGTCGCTGGCTCGATCAGAATTTCTTCAAGTCTCTACGCTCACCTATATATTCTCACCCGTTACTATTTTACCTCGTTCGATATCACGATGGTCCGCCACAAGAAAGACAATTTCTCCCGCGGGGGCAAGAAATCCTCCAACCCCCGCCCACGCCCAGGACCCCGCGATGGGGAGGGTTCCGACTCCTCGAGGCCTCCGTTTAAGGCGGCTTGTTGGGATCTTGGTCATTGCGATCCGAAGCGATGCTCAGGAAAGAGATTGATGAATTTCGGCTTGATGCGCGACCTGGCAATAGGGCAGAAGTTCCAGGGTGTGGTTGTATCGTACGTTGCTCAAGACAAAAGGGACGAACCACGATTGACAGAATCATTCACAGGCCCAATGCGAAGAAGGTCGTTTCTCCCGCCGATAAAGAGCTACTTGAACGATACGGTGCCGCCGTTGTGGAATGCTCTTGGGTGAGGGTAAAGGAAGTGCCCTGGTCACGAATTGGAGGAAAATGCGAAAGACTCCGTAGGCCTTCTCCTTCGGCTCCAGATTTTGCTTCGTGCTAACTTGGCCAGTACCCTACCTTATTGCAGCAAATACAGTGAACTACGGAAAGCCATGGCGGTTGAACTGCGTCGAAGCCCTAGCCGCGTGCTTCTGCATCTGCGGTCACGAAGACTGGGCCCAGATTGTCCTAAAGCCCTTCCGATACGGCGAGGCTTTTTTGGAAATTAACTCGCAACTCCTGAAACGGTACGCCGCATGTGAGACAGAAGAAGACGTCAAGCGAACAGAGGAGGAATGGCTTGCAAAGATCGAAAAGGAATACGAGGAGAGCAGGGCAGGAAACGTAGACGATATGTGGACCGTCGGAAACACGAATCGAAAGTTGCAGCCAGACTCTGAAGAAGACGATGACGAGAATAGCGAGGGAGATGGGGAAGAAAAGGACAGCGATAACGATGAAGAGGAAGAGGAGAGGGATCCCTACGCTATTTCCGACGACTCCGATGATGAAGATCAGATGGCTGCCATCCGCGCAAAGATTCTCAATTCGAAATCTTTCCAAAACCCATCCGCGCCTGATAAAGTGCAGCCAGAGAAAATTGAGCGGCCAGACAACGGGCCACTTGATGATTCGGATGCCTTGTCCGGAACAGAAGGAAGTGACGACGATGCCTTTGATAATATTATCGATGCCACGCCAGTCACTGATCGAACAGGCATTATAGCTGCGTCAAGGCACAAGTCCCAAGACACATTCAGCGCCTCGTTCTCAAGGACCGTGGTCAACGCGCCTAAAAGAGGGTAGTTTTCCAAAGGCAGAAAAGTCATGCGACAACTTAATGACGAATATATGAACAAAATCACTCATGCACCCAACAAACGCGTAGTACATTGCTTTGAATATGAAGGACTCGTATGCATAGCACCCACGGATATGTTTTCTTTCTCCACAATGATGCCCTAAGTCAAAAGCATTGCTATAACGATGAAACCGCGCCATAACGATGAAGACACAAATAGCAAAAGGCATAACATGCAAAAATGGATATTTTGAAGGGGAAGACTATTGCATGAAGCAGAGCGTATCAACATGTGGTTTATAGGGTTGAAAGAAGCGCAGATGATGAAGCCCAAGGTTCCAGCCTTTAAGTCCATCACATTACATATAGTAGGTTCACATCTAAGAAGAAAGAAGTCCGTCAGAAAGCCCTTGTACAAAACATATTATCCAGGAACAGGAGACGTACCCAAGGGGTGACTGGCACTTAGCTGCGGTTTTTGTGAGTACTTGGTCGACAGCTCATCTCGGATGCTGTTTAGCAGCTGCACATAGCTTTGCTGAGGATTCTTGCGCATAGCGGTGATGAAGGCCCACGACATTGCACCAGTGGCCTGACCGGCTATTTGAGCATCTTGACTGGTTTGGTCATCTTTGCTTCCTGACCACATGATGACATCTGCGGGGCTGGTTTTTGTCTGCTTGGTTCGCTCGTAGGCTTCATCGCCTTTGGCGGCCTTCTTCAGGAATCCAACGGCGGTCGACATCATGTTTCCCATATCACCACGCGCGTACGACGAGATAACGCCCAGTAGTCCTTGGCCTGCCTCTTTCGCGAGATTGGGCTCCTTGAGAATACCCTGCGTCGAGTAGATGTACGGCAGATCCAAAGCAGAACCTGAATGACAAGAGTCGAAGATCGCCGTCAGTCGCACGCCCGGTTGAAGAGGCTTCACCATGATCCGATGCATCTCGTCATCGACTATGTGGCCTGCCTGTCTAAAATCGACAGGGTAGATTACTTCGTCGTATCCATCGTCTTCGTCCCCGTCCAGGTCGGGTGTCTGGCCACCGTGTCCGGAGTAGTGAAAGAAAAGGGAATCGTTGGGCTGTGCGTCTTTGACGAGCCAGTGCATCGCGCGCAGAATATTCGCCTTCGTCGGTTGGCTCATCGGGTTCTGTTGATCATCTGTCAAAAGTACCATGTCCTCTCGGGCGTAGCCAAAATTCTGGTTAAGGTACGTGGACATGTTCTTCACATCGTTGATACATCCACGCAACTGGCCTTTCTGGCCGAAATAGTTGATACCAATTAGGAGAGCCTTCCTCTTTCCGGTGCAGCGCGAGTATTGAAAGCTATAGCCTTGAGGCGCACCGTGACCGAAGGCTTGGGGTTGGGAAGGAGGAGCGGTCGGGCCTCCATGCGAAGAGGGGTACTGATTTTGGTACAAGGGTTCTGACGCAGAATCAGCATACTGGTCAAGTGGTTGTCAGTGAGAGACACGCACGTCGTCCATGGTACATATGGCCGCCATTGGGAGGAGCGGGTGAGGAATAACCCGATGGAGGGCGCTATGGCAAGGTCAACAACGAGTAGCACAATGATATGTACAACCAACACGCAACATACATTGTAGCCGCTACCAGGAGGATATTGTTGAGGTGGTGGGTGGCCGTATTGCTGTTGGTAAGGGTTCTGTTGCTGACGGTAGTCCTGGCCGGGATAGCCGCCGCCATAAGACTGCTGTTGATGGTGGTGATGCATTTGTCTATTAAGGCGGAGATAAATGCTCGATCAGTATCGTTTCAGATCTGCAATCGAAAGAAGAGCGCACTAGGCAGCAACTGAAAGAGCAAGGAAGTGCAGGTGGGCAAGAATGTTAGTTAGTAAGGTTGGGAGAATGGCTAGTCTTACTGATATGGGGGCGGGGAAGGCTGGTAGTTTTGAGGAGGATACTGTTGCTGCGGTGGGGGGTACCCGGGCGCACCGGAATAAGGAGGGTAGTAGGACATTTCGCCTAGTCAGACGGGAAGGCCGGCGAAACAGCTCGAGGCCAAAATTAGACAAATAGGAGCGGCAGGGCTGAGGCCGGGCTGTTGAATGCAGATGGAGATGGTGGTGAGGGAGAGCGGGAGAAAAGATGCAGCCTAAGATCAGGTGGGGAAAGCATCCGCGCTTGGATTCAGTCATCGATACGAAGCGGTTACACTTACAGGGCAGTCCTGTCAACAAATCCATCAACACACCGGCCTCGCCGACGCATCAGCCAGCCGAGGAACGCTAGTGTCCTCTCATACAGCATCAGCTAACCCAATCAGCAGCTGCAACCTTGCGTTCGAGCCCAAGCCGTCGGAATTCGATCTTGCTGGCTTCCTCCCAGCACTCGGCGACTGGGCCCAACTGTCAAGGACATTTCAATCATTTTCAGCCTTATGTGGACCGTCCCGCAACACGAGGCCCGAGATCCGGACGCTTGGATCATATGGCATCATACAAAATAACAAAAGCCTTCATGCTGGAGCAGTCCATCAAGATGCGATATAAAACCATGAGCACTAAATATTCAGGTCCCCCGAACTATTCCGCTGCCATGCTTCACTGCCGCTGCCTGTGCATGCTTTGCAGCGGTGATCAATCGAAATTACCAAGTCAGGCGCGTCGATCGTGCAGGCGCTCATGCAGCTACTCCGTGGCTATTTGTCGCAGTAAGGCACAAATAGTAGATACTAAGTTATAGTTAGGGTATTAGTGCTCCATTCTAGGTGGCTGCGTCGAGGCGCGGTAAGAAATGTCTGACAGCCTGAGTATTAAATGGTGAGATTGGGGTGATATGTAGCGATATGCTAATAATCTAAGTATTCATCGGAGTATTTTCATCTCTTTTTCGCCGGCAGCGGATTTTCTCCATTTACTCCACCATGTAACCACTACCGTAGAATCTATCGTCTCGGCATACCACGGCCGCGGCCTCCACCAAGAGCCCTTTGTGCAGCTCCTGGAGGCAGACCGCGCGCAGGTCCCTGGGCCTGGGCGGATTCTTGGTTCTCTGTTGTGAATGTAAGCCTCTGTGCACAGCAAAGAGTCAGATATGCCATGATAACTTACTGATAGTCTCGTCAACACTCAGGATCAAACAAGCAGCTTCGACGGCCGCTTGAATGGCATTAACCTTGACCAAGCTAGGCTCCCAGACGAAGGCCGCCATGTTGTCTCGGACACCTTCGTTGTCGAAGTCCACACCAGCCCAGGTGTTGCCCTTGTAGTGTTCCACCCGGAGGCGGTTAAGAATGTCTGTGGCGTCGAAGCCCGCATTGTCGCACAGCTGTCGGGGAATAACCTCCAGAGCCTTGGCAAACGCCTTGACAACGGCTTGCTGCTTGTACGGAACGTTCCGGTCGGCATACCGATGGAGGTATCCGGAGAGCTCCAACTCGGTAGCACCGCCACCCGCAACGATTGTTGTGTTGCGCAACGCACGCTTAACAATCATGATGGCGTCGTGCAGACTTCGTTCAACTTCGGCAATGAACTGCTCAGCGCCACCACGCAGCACAAGTGTGCATGTCTTCGCCTTGGGGCACTCGGAGAAAAGGTTGTAACGTTCTCCACCAATCTGGCGCTCCTCGAACGAGCCGCAAGTACCTAGGTGGCGGTCTTGGATGTCGCTGCATGTGGATTGAACGGCGGCACCGGTCGCTTGGCACACGCGGTCCATATCATCCGACGCAACGCGACCAGCACAGAAGACGTCGCGGTCTGCAAAGTACCTAAAGGAAGCGATAAGTCAGAAGACAAGCAATGGGTGCGCAGCTAGATCAGACGTACTGTGTAGCCAGATCACCAATGGGCAGTTTGCTGAGAACAACCTTGGCCCCTGACTTATAGATAGCCTCGAGCTTGTTGTAGATGATCTGCCATTCCGCATCGACGATAGCCTGGTACTCGGACACTTGCTCGACCCGAACCTCGGCGTTATCCTTTTCGCTCTTCAGTTCCAACTCCACGTTCAGACACACGATCTTCGGGTCCCTAAACGATTTGGGCTGTTGCTCGAAACCGGCGTAAGAGAAGGTCTTCTTGAACGCCACACCATTAACAAAGAGAGAGTCCTGGAGGCCACCACCAGTAACTTTCTTAACACCAATCAACTTCTCGTTCAGGTCGTCCTGGTCGAGCGACAAAACGGCGTCCACAACCACTAAGAAAGGCAGTGATTAGCTGATACCTAGTCCATAAGCTCAACATGCTTAACACCTACTTTTCGTGAAGAAGTCCGAGTTCCGCTTGATGAGCTTGCTGTTCATCGCGGTTGCAGCCAACCGCCGTAGGGTCTCGACCTTCTTCTCTTCACTTCCAGCAGAGTCGATCATGTCCACCGCAATTTCCTTCACTTTGTTGACGGCCATCGTACTCGCGGTTCGGAGACCTTTGACGATGGTTTGTGGGCTCACGCCCTGCTCAACCAGCTCCCGAACCTCCTTGAGAATCTCACCCGCAAGGACGACAACTGACGTTGTACCATCTCCAACTTCGGCATCTTGAGAGCGAGCAATGTCGGTAAGGATTCTGGCGGCCGGGTGCACAATGTCCAGGAGCTAGATAACAAAACCCCATCAGTGAATTGGGTCTCATATCTTCCGCTCGGTCAGTAAAAATCGAACCTTCATAACCGTAGCACCATCGTTTGTGATTGTTTGCCTTCCGTTGCTGTCAACCAGTAACAAGTCACCTCCGTACGGGCCGAGTGTGCTCTTCACTGTGGACTGAACCGCGACGCAGGCATTGATGTTGGAGAGGATCTGGCCCCTTCCTTGAGACGCATCGGTGCCTAGATAGTGACAGAAAAGAGCAGGCGTCAGTGATGGTCAACAGTCAACACACACTGGCGAAGAGGGGTTCGAAATGCGGGCGGAACCCACCTTCTCTGAGGACAACAATCGTGGGAGTCTGGCCGGCGAAGGCCATGGTAGTATATTTATTGCGAGAAAGAACAAGGAACAAGGAATGAACAGTTGTGCAATAGCCAAATAGGAGCCAGCAGGAGTCGGGGGTGATAGAGCGATCCGTCCAAATATGCTCTCGACCAAAATTTCCCCGAGCTCATCGCTCTCCAGCACTGAGGCGGTGACCAATCACGTTGCGCCCCCGCAACCCTACTCTGAGCTCTTGAACTACAGGTTGCGTTGAAACTAAGCTATTCGTGATAGTAGACATACAATTTTAATTAGTTCTTCAAGACAAAGTGACTGGCTTGCAGTGAAGTACGAAGGTTGGCTTATATAGTTGCTCTGGGTTTTGTCATGCTATACGTACTGCTTTCAGGCCTCAATATATATTTCTTACCCCGTCACTTTGCATATGCGTTACAAAAAAGCCCTAAAGAACTAGTTTCCAAGTTGAGTAAATCTATTAACGTCTCTAAAGTTTGGTGAAGATAAAATATATACAGAGAATAATTGACATGCTTGACAAAAACCCAAAAGCCCGTGCCCTAAACGCCTCGCTCGCTAGATCATCGCATGCAAATCATCAAGTCCAACAAGAGTGAAGATAGAAAACCAAAGCCGTATAAATCTAGAACGCTCCTTCCAACTAGTATGATAGATAGACCCCCGGTTGAGCAAAAAGTCCATTTCGAGGTTCGATTAATTTTGGCGGTGGATGGCCCTGAAGTGCTTCAGCAGCTACACGCCACCGGCGCCAGCAATTCGTTGACTGGTGGTAAGTGTCTCCGCAGAAATTGCAGCGCGTGGTTCTTGAATTTGGTTGAAGATTGCCCTGACTATATTTCGGCGGTTGGCTGTAGCTGCGGCGGGCTTTCACCTTTTGCTCTTGCTCTCGATGCATGTGTTGGATAACATAGTCATTAATCTCCTCCTGACTGGGCCGTTTCATATGACTGCGAGCATTGTGGCTGGGTGCTTGGCTCATTTGACTAAGTCGTCGCGATGCTCGCTGATTGCGCATTTTTTGGACGACGAAGGCGTTGATGTCCTCCTGCGTGAGTGACCGGGGTGTCTGTTGCACATCCGACAGGGCAAAAGAAACCTTTCCGTCTGAGCCAGACTTCCGCTTGGTCCGTTGTAGTTGCAGTAGCAGCCGCTCCTGCTTGAGTGCCAGGTCCGCAAGCTCTCGAAACGACATGCAATCGGTCAGGCTGGAAGCATTGATCCGACTATCTCGTAGCATCGCCAAAGCCCATTCCCTCCATTCAGGACGCGACTTCAGCTTGGTGAGGAAATGTAGGTTGACTTGTGAGTCGGGGATTTGAATATCCTCATCGACAACGTGTAGTCCTTCGCGGACTGCGTCTATGAGGGCAATGAAATCGGCAACGAAATGCGGTTGTGTCGAGTCAATGTCTAGAAACTCGTCGATCTGATGCAGCAGGCGAACGTTGCGATGCCAGGAATCCATAGTGTTATTCTCGTGAGTAAAGATAAGTCGTTAGTCGTAAGTCGTTGGGCAGGCGCTTATTATGTGTTTTCTTTCGTCTGCTCCTTTTCACCAAGGCGTAGACTCCTTTTAGGACGCTTAGATCTATGCGTTTAACATGACGTCAGATGGGCCGTACTGTGGCTGTAATTTCAACGTATTTTCCTTTAATATGGGTAATAATGGCGTATGCGGAGCGTACTGCACTGGCAATGAAAGACCACGGTCCGTGAGCTCTTCAATTCTATTTCTTCAGGAGATTCGCGAGTCATGTGCTCTAGTTTGATCTTTTGATCTCCTGAGATATCTAGGAGATCACACTTTAAATGTGCGAACCATGGTGCTACTCGCAATTTGCCAAAAGTTTACTAAGAAAACTACGGGGCGCTAAATGGCAGTGCATTTGCTCAAAACTACCTGGCTCGTTATAGGCCAGGGTAGACGCCCAGGATTCGCCCCGTGATTGAGGAGTGGCAGTGCCCATCGGGGTAATTGGGGTCTTCGGCGTTCCCAGTGCCACCATCGCGACCATCCTTTTATATCTGCACTCGACGAGCTCAAACTGTCCCAAGGACAGATGGCTTGAAGCTATGGTTGCCCAGTGTTGCGAGTTCAAGTGCATCCTGAAAAACTAAATATCCAGACAAGACCATGGAGACTGTGCCGCCGTCGTATGAGTCTGCAATGACAAGACCTGACCCTTGGTCCATAATCGCCCACTATATCCACTCAAGTGAGCTTTGCGTCGCTACACTGGTCTGTCGAAGATGGCATACGGTCTTCATGCCGTTTCTATGGGGAAACCCAGCCTCGCACTTTGGAACAGAAAACGATGAGGTCTATGGTAATGATCTACTTAATTAATCATCTTTAGCACATTGATATGCTGATATATGTGATAGTCGCCCTAACGAGGTTCAGAAGGACCCTCAAGCATGCCCGTGCTGAAGTACGGATGCTTACCCATACCATTCATATGCCCCCGGCGCTTTCAGAAATCTATGGTGGTCCGCGGCCTGAATGGCTGCGCGAGATCTTCGAATACCTGCCCTGCCTGCAGTCTCTAATTGTGTCCGAGCTACCGTTCTTTGACCACAGTGCTATGATGGCTCTTAGAGGCGCTGCGTCGAGCGGAGTGTCTACGCGAACATACAATATCCGCCTTCTCGTAGCGGAGCGCGAGCTCAATACCACGTCCCTGGGTGTAGCGGAGACTTTATTACGCTTTCCAGAGCTGATATATCTCGATTTGTCCTATACGACGTCTGCAAAAGATCAGACCGTCCTATCTGCATTGTCTCAATTGGAGCGCCTGCAGGTACTCAAGCTACGAGGTATTGGGCTGAAGGATGTCGATGCAGCATTCTTGGCTAATGCCATAGGACATAGAGTTCGACTTCTCGACCTGCGGGGTAACAAGCTTACCGATATGGCTCTACAACCATTGATTCATACATGTTTTTTGCCGTCCGGACATGGTCCACGCAGCTATACACTGACCGTATCCGGTTCCAACAACCTATTTATTCCCGGTCCAATCTTTCTTCGCTCAGCCGAGTTGGATGAGAGGTTCCGGGAAGCGTTGACTAGTCTTCTGACAGGCCGGTCTTGGGTTGAGGATCTACCGAATGTTGGAATTACGCACCTTTACCTCGCAGACAACCAGTTCACGGTTGATGGAGTAGCTAAGCTCCTAGCTACATCTAAGCTGCATGTGTTCGATGTAGGGACCCTGGATACAGCGAAAGAATATAATGTAAACCAACTACAACAGCAGGCGCATCCGGGTTCTGAGAAGCTCATACCAATCCTGGGTACAGTTGCAAAAGAGAACCTGACCTACCTCAGAGCACACCATACCATTTGCACCTCTGCCGCAGCGCAGGAGAGGCCGACATCATCGGATGATCTCCTCCCAGAACTGTCGGGCGGGAATGGAACAGCAGGGTTCAGTGAGCTAGACACCGAAGAAACCCAAGTACATGAGTTGCCTGCGGATACCGCTCCTGTTTTTGAACTCGCAGGAAGCATTCCGCGCTCACAATCGCCTGGCATGCGGCGCGATAAGGGAGGTAGCCAAACTGGCATTGAAAATACGTATGAGCGTCCAATAGTTCCACGACGGGGCTCTGCCTTTGCACCTGAGGTGTTGCTTTCCAACGGAGCCGACGCAACCATCCGGGCTAGCTCTACGGACCCATACACTACACTTTCAACTTCGCCCATTTCATTGTGTAGCTCTCCGATCTACATGGAAGATCCACGCGCGCGGCGGAAAATTCAAGAATTACTAGCGAAACGGCCTAGATCCCAGCCTCGCCGATTTGGCAGGCAAAGCTACGTCGATTATCTTCACCCTTCCCACATCCCTCACGTCGAAAGTCTGATACTCACAGACGTCCCATCACACGTCCCTGCTACCTCACCCATTCTAGAGTCGCTGATCCAATACATAACTGCTTGCTCCAATGAAGCATTACTAGCAGCTCTGCAAGCCGGATCGGATTACTCCTTGCCACCCGGCAAAGATCGGGCTAAGGTTGAGCAGGACCGAGCAAAATCTCTCTTCGGCTTGCGCCAGCTAGTCCTCGAAATCACACCCGTTACCAACTCTCTGCAACCCATCAAATCGACTGCCTGGAGATCCGTTAGCTCACAAGTCGGGCACCAAAAGTCAGCCACGGGTGACTGGGATCTCGAACGCCTTTGGTCTGCGGCTTCAGATGACTTTAGCTTCTTTGGCGAGACCGAGTGCGGGATTCCAACTGAGGATACTGCACTCACACCAGATGCCATCTGCGCCCCATCTACATCCGAACCGTCAGTAGCAATTTTTGACCTTGTCTCTGAATTGGCTACTTTCCGGCGGAGAAAGAAGCTAGAGTATGAGCACGCTGTACGGCTTACATCTCAGAGAAGGAGCACGAATGATACCTTGTCACCACATCCTCAGTCTCGGTGTTCATCAGGTTCCGTAGGACGAGTGTCCCCATCTTCGAGCATTAGGGCTTTGAGTCCAGTCCCTGGATCTCATTTATCGATTGTCCATCATGTTGAGGGGCACTGGAAGGGGGAGGTCAAGATTATTCGGAATGCGACTCCGAAGGGGCGGAGTGGGTGGGTGGATCTTTATGGGAACTATTTTGAAAAAGGATACTTGTATCCATGAGAAGTGAGAACGGCATGACGCCTGTACGATTACGTTTTACCCGTGCCAATAAGACTTTTTTCAGATCATTGTCTCAGCGATTCTATATTGCGGACGCATATCAATGCTTCTTGCCACTTCTCTTCTAAGCTGGACATGGCCCTCGTACATTGTCCTAGTTCCTACTCGTAATCCGAGAAACGCAGTGCGTCGTAAGTTTATCTTCATTTTGGTATCGTTTTATGAAGTCCGAAATTTCGAGACCAGTAAGCCATTTTTTTTTTTTCAACCCCGAGGTGAAACCCGTTCATTCCATTTGCTCCGAGTAAGAAGAGTCTGTTCACAACAGAAAGGGAAGAGTAACATTCATGCCGTTTAAACTAATTCCATTTTCATTGTGACCTCCTTACATAGCCTTAGCGGCCTGGGGAGGGCTCAGCTTCTTGCCGTCCTTGTTGTACCTGATGCGAGGGGGAGGGGCACGGTTGCGACGACCTTCCCGAGAGCGGACACTGTTGAGACAGCAAATTAGTACCTATCATGGTGCCGGATTCGATTTCAGATGTGTAGAATGGGTGTCGTACCGAACGATCTTGCCGTGGATAGCGCAGGAGACACAGTACTGCAGCTTGAGGTACATCTTCGGGACGGCATAGTCGGTGAAGACGGAGGCCTCGGAGATATCACCTAGAGAGCGGAAGGTCTAGATCAGTCTCTATTGCGGTTGAAATACCCATTCCCTCCGACCCCTGCGTGCGTGTTGCCGTGTTTTGTATGTCGATTCCAAATCCCATACTCGTGTTCTTCATCTTTTGATACAACAGCGCGCGGGGATCGGAGGTTGGTTCGGTGGCGGGGTGAACGTACGGATGGCAGCAGACTCAACCATGTTGCGGATGGTGAATCGCTTGATGGCCTTGTCCTTGGGAACGCAGCGAGCGCAGTTGGAGCAGCGCACGGGCTTAACGTGGCCGCGGCCGTTCTTGTTGCGACCGCTGTATAGCTGTTAGTTTCTGATAATTTCCCATGTTGATTTGTCGTTCAGTCTCTTTCTCTCATTCCCGTTCGTTGTGGCGTGACATTGTAAGGCCGATCCAGGGCGAGTGTATAGCGGTCGTCCATTGGTGCCACAGTCGAAGTTGGGAAGTCGATATAGAGTCCAAATTCGTGCCAGGTGGGAAAGGGTTGCGGTCTTACTTGTTCGCCCTCTTCTTGACCATTTTGACGGATTTCTCTAAACTTCGGGTTAGAGAATGTAAAGTCAAAAGGTAGGGGGTGGAAGGAAAGGTCGTCGCGTACTTGGGTGTCGGGGTTGTTGTCGTTAAGGCTCCAGTCTCCGGACGCTCACTCTGCTCGGATGAGGATATGTCAAAGTGTGTGATGGGAAGCCCTACACTAAGCGAGTCCCAGTCACGGGATACCACAGCCTCAGGCAACAAGGCTAGATTAATGCCTCAGGCACAAAATACCAAGCGGGCCGATCGCAGGCCCCAAAGGCGACTAGCGTCCGCCCGAGCCAGCGGATTGCTCGGTCAGCCAATACGGGGATTTCGGTTTACTGGGAAGTTGGGCAAAGGTCAGGCCACACTGTCAATAAATAAGATATACATGGTAGTATCACCTGAGTTTGTCATACATAAGTAAGAAAAGGGCTATTCAGACTATATAGCTTCTATTCAAGGCGGGTCGCATGAAGAACGTTAAGAAACGGTGAGCTTTCTATTGAAACCAAAGCCAGTCTAAGTGGCGGACAACAAATAGTCGATCTGGGCCAAAGCCTCCACACTTCCCCCCTGTCCTGCGGTCTGCCCGTATCTTTCTCGTTGGCTCGCAGCATCTTCTTGTCCTTCGTCTCGACTTGATTTTCCTGATTTTTTTTCTATTATATTGTCTTCGAGTTGATCGGTCATCGAGAGCATTTACATCGTCCTTTATTCTTTGTTCCTGATCCCTGAATTCTAGTCCGCCCGACTAGGCCCCGGACATGTCTTCAACTCCCACCTTCCGAGGCACGGTTAGCCACAAAACTGTCGGACGCGGCAGGCTGCCTGATTTTGAAGGAGGTAGCTCGGCTTCTCACATACCACGCCCTCGACCTGAATCTTCGTCAACGATTACATCCCATAACCCCCACACGCCGTCTAGCGACATTGGAAGTTCCACAATGAGTGCAGCAAGCAGTCGGCAGAGGCAGAACCAGTCGAAGCGCGATGAGGTATGTAGATCTCCCTCGAGACGCCGGCGAGAAGGAATGATTCAAAGCGCGACAGTATGGTCGAAGAGCTCTAGTTTTGATCAATATGTGTATTAGGCTATCCGACGGAAGCTGGAGGCAGACCTCAACAAGAAGAAGGGTGCCCCAGCAAGGGCGAACCGCACTCGCAAAGCTCCTCCTGGCACTGTCCTGGCGCTCAAACCGAGCTCGGCTCTCCAAATCAAGCCCTCCACAACAATCGCCGAGGCTGCGCAATTAATGGCAGCGAAGAGAGAAGACTGTGTTTTGGTGACGGACGACGACGATCGGATCGCTGGTATCTTCACCGCTAAGGATCTTGCGTTCCGGGTGGTGGGAGCTGGGCTTAAGGCTCGTGAAATTACGGTCTCCGAAATCATGACGAAGAACCCTCTGTGCGCGAGAACGGATACCAGCGCTACAGATGCTCTCGATTTGATGGTTCGGAAGGGATTCCGCCATTTGCCCGTCATGGATGAGAACCAGGATATCTCTGGTGTCCTTGATATTACTAAGTGCTTCTACGATGCTATGGAGAAATTAGAGCGCGCCTACAGCTCGTCTCGCAAACTATACGATGCGTTGGAAGGTGTTCAATCAGAACTTGGTTCCAGCCAACCCCAGCAAATCATCCAATATGTGGAAGCCCTCCGTTCAAAAATGTCTGGCCCTACCCTCGAAACTGTATTAGATGGCATGCCTCCCACCACAGTTTCCGTCCGGACTACTGTGAAGGAGGCTGCTTCATTGATGAAGGAGCATCATACAACTGCTCTGCTAGTACAAGACCAGGGGTCCATCACAGGTATCTTTACCAGCAAGGATATCGTTCTCCGTGTCATTGCTCCGGGTCTCGACCCCGCAACCTGCAGCGTCGTCCGAGTGATGACCCCTCATCCCGACTTTGCTCCCAGCGATATGAGTATCCAAGCTGCACTGCGGAAGATGCATGGTCAGTCTCAACCAGTTTGTTTAGCTATTACGAGACCTTGACTAACCAATCGGACTTGCAGACGGGCACTATCTGAACTTGCCTGTGATGAACGAAGGAGGCGAGATTGTGGGCATGGTAGATGTACTTAAGCTCACGTATGCCACCTTGGAGCAGGTGCGTCAACAGTATATCTATTATCTCTTGGAGGGATGTTCGCTAACGTATTGTCTAGATAAACTCAATGTCAACCCAGGACGATGAGGGTCCAGCTTGGAACAAGTTCTGGTTGTCCATGGACCACGAGTCTGATTCGATGGTCTCTGGAAGCCAAAGCCAACAGCCACATACTCCTCATCGGTCATTGATCAGTCCCGAGTCGCCGAAAGCTACCTTCGATGCTCGGGACAGCGTACTTCCAAACGAATCAGCATCTCATCATGGTGGCGACGAGCACTCCGAATTCCACCACGGGGAGCTCGCCCCATTTCCCTTCAAGTTCAAGGCACCCAGCGGACGGGTTCACCGAGTCAACATCCTCCCGGCTGCTGGTATCGCCGAGTTGGTGGCTCAGGTGACTGCCAAGCTTGGCCCTGAAGTGGAAGCCGTTGGCGGAGCGGCTAGCTGTGAGGATGGGATACTGAGCAATAGGGGCTACGCTCTAAGTTACGTGGATAACGAGGGAGATACCGTTTCGATCACCACTGACCAAGATCTTGTCGACGCTGTGTTTATTGCCCGCCACGCTCATCACGACAAGGTAGACCTCATTGTTCACGATCCGACTCTACCTCCCATCATTGCTGCCCCTGTGGAGCCCGCCGCTGTCAAGCCTGTCGAGGTCCAGACACCGGTATCAGATGACCAGTTGACGGAAGAAGCATTTGTTCCCAAGCCTCGAGCAAGCCAGGCTTATCCCGCCCATCCCCCGGAAGAGCAACTCATTTCTGGGGTTCCCAATGATTTGCTGCTTCCCGGAGCGATTGTCACTTTGGCTGCTGTCATCGCAGGAGTGTTTATCCTGAGCCGCTCTACCTCCCGATAGTTCCGCTCTATTTCATGCAGATGGTTCCTAGACTTGTGCATCTACCACATTTTTTGTTTATCATCTTTTGTACACCCCCCAATAGCGTGTTTGTCCGTTTTATCCTCTCCGCTGTTCTGCTACTTGTTCATGGGTGTACGTGTTCGTTACAGTAGCTTTGCTTGCCACATGCCATAGTAGCCATAGCCTAGGTAGATATGTAATTATTCTCTTGAGCGACGGGTGTCCATCAAGGAAGGGTCTTTGTTTTCGTATCCACCTGTCAGATTATCAAGGCATCAACAATCAACAGTCTGCAGGTGGCCCCGGGACCAAATAGTAATGCTACCGGTTTCGGACTAGCGTGTTCACCCTGGAGAGCGTGATCCTCGAGGCTTTCGGCTTGGTCACTCGGATTTTAATTCAAATTCCTGTATGGAGTCTTTTGTACATTTGCTGAGCAGAACTATTCTTTCTCTTCCTGACGTGTCGGTCTTCATATCATATCGTTGCATCCTAAATCCTCTTTGACTCGGTCCCCTCCACTCAGTAGACTACTACACTCCGTACCGT
>RHLP01000569.1:0-15181 GCA_003719405.1 Aspergillus incahuasiensis
ACTTAATTATGGATCCAAAGTACCTGGGGTGGAGAAATTGGCGAAATGCGTATATTAGGAGAATAGCAGCCGCCTCTTGCGGATCGCCAGCCAGCGTGCCTGTTCCGTGGGCCTCAAAATAATGACAGCGATCCTCCAACTTTCGCGGATTGAGGCCAGCTCGCGCGTATGTGGTTTCAATCAACCGCAGCTGGGACACACTTGACGGCATGGTCAATCCCATTGTCCGCCCATCCTGGTTGGTGCCAGTCGCCCTGATTACACATTTAATATCATCACGATCTGCAATTGCGTCACCCAATCGCTTCAAGACAACCGATATGACGCCTTCTCCGCGCGCGTACCCATCCGCATTCGCATCCCACATACGGCTTCTTCCTGTTGGAGAAAGCATTTGGATCTTCGTGGTCGAAATGAAGATGTTCGGTGCTTGGATAAGATTCGTGCCTGTCGCCAGGGCGAGTGTACACTCATTCAGCTGCAACGCCGTCACTGCGTGGTGTAAAGCCACCATACTCGACGAGCAGGCTGTATCCACAACAACGGATGGGCCGTGCCAGTCGAAGAAATATGATATACGGTTTGCAATAATGCTTCGAGCGGCCCCAGTTGCCAGATACTGCGGGAGACACTTGTAGTCTGTTGACTGAAGCTCGCCCCAGTCATTATTCATTACGCCACAGAACACCCCCGTGGACGACCCTTGCAGAGCCTCCAGGCGGAGGCCTGCTGACTCCAGAGACTCATAGACAGTCTCTAGAAGCTGTCTCTGTTGCGGATCAATGCTCTCGGCCTCATTGGCGGAGATGTTGAAAAAGGACGCGTCAAACGGTCGCGGGTCGTCCGCTAGATAGTACGCTTCCTTGCTATTGGTTGTGCCTGGGTAGCCTGGGCTTTCATGGTAAAAGGAATTGATGTTGAACCGGCCAGCCGGTGCCTCCGTTGCCACGACGCGCGGATTTTGGAGGAGGTCCCACAGCCGGGAAGGGGACGAGCAGCCACCTGGGAGGCGACATCCGGCGCCGATGATGGCGATCGGGTCGACTACGTTGTTATCGCGAGGCATTTCCTCTAGAGGTTTCTTTCGCTGCTTCGAATCAGGATCTTGTTCCCGGTTTTACCATCTGTTTATTGATTGCAATCCAGTTAATCATTCCGATGGGGTAAGCAGCAGCATTCTGTCCATTACGTCGACGTCGGCTAGTCGCCTTTGCCGCCTTATTTAAGTCTGTGGCTCTCCGATTACTGATGTCTGCTTCCCTTCGCCAAGAATTCACAGGTCCATAGGAGAACTTCCCGGTGTCGAGATGTGATGTGAATGTCCTTTATTGTGTGACGACTATCACCTCGAGACCCTGAGGCAAGCGCCTAATTCAAGTTTGACAGACCACTCGAGTACTTGACTCTGTAAGACGCAATACCTCTTGCACATGTGGGGGTCCCGGGCTAGTGCACGACTAGACGATTTTCCAAGTAACATCGAAGCGGAACCGCTGGAGATATATGAAGAGTGGGAAATAAGGTCGAGGAAATTATATGGGTGAGGAAATAGACGCCAATCTCGCGATTGTTGCTACACTATATTCAATCTTGTACTAATATGCCTACTAGTGTCACAAGGACAGGGGACGAGCAGCCTGCCTTGGCCTGAGAGCACCGTACAACGTACCATGAGTATTGGTCCATGCTCCCTAAGGAAGGGTGGCCCATAGGTCAAAAGAACCGTACATCTCTGACACCCCTGGCGCATCTATCTTACTCGAACCCCACCATTAAAGTTCCCCGTTCCCTTGGCCTTATCATCTTGGATGTCATCGATCGTCTTCTCCTGTACTCAGACTCACGAACATTGCAGTACACCTTTCACCTGCGAGTTACCGCGTCAGGATACTCAAGATGCCGCAACCCGTGACGGTCATTAGGCTCGCATTCATCCCAATCGCTATAATGGGACTTTACACAATCTGGGTCACAAGTTTTCAGAAGGGCCTAGTCAAAAACTGGATCCAGGTCAAAGGTACTGGAGAGCTTCCCGAAAATTCCGGGGTCCGTTTACTAGACAGCTTTACCCGCGTGACACTACTCGACGAGCCCGTCAAGAGTCTTGTTATTTCATTCTGGCTGGTATTGAATGGTCAGAACCCAGCGCTGTCGCTGTTGAACATTCCATTCGTCGCTTCTGTTGGTGTCTCATACATACTTCTTTTTATCGAGGCACGAAGAAAAAGGGGTGTAGTGAGTGTTGCATGGCGGTAAGGTTCCTTTGGCGCAATTCTAGCCCATCCTAATGTATAACGTTGGGATGTAGCTGACTTCAATACCACAGGCTTGCTTGGTTTGGAGTGCTGCAGAATATTTACTCTCAAGCTTTTCTTCTCCCAATCTACTGCTCTTTTACGCTCGCAGCTCGGCCAAAAGAAAACCAGGCCCCCCGATTTCACCCCGTGCCATATCTTGCCCCGATCTTCATCGCATGCTACTACTCGGGAGTCGCTTTTGCAATCCTTCCTTCCCCAACGGTAGTATCCCACCATGCCAAACAAATCGTACTAGCTTCAATGGTCGGGTGGACGGTTGCGCCTCACGTTATCTATTGTCTGTTGTCTTACCTCCCCCGGGGTCTGTTCAAAGGCAGACCAGAGTCCAAGCGGATTGCATCGACGCAAACATCACTCTACGTTTTTGCGCTGGCAACAACAGCCACCAGCCATATATATGCGCTGCTAACTGCGACATTCTCATCGGACTTGAGCGTTGTGACGGTGTTTTTGCCCCCCTTGCCGTGGTCCATCATAACGTTTCCGGCAATAGAAGATGGAGTGATGAGTTTCTTCCAGTGGGATTATGTGATCGGCAGCATAACTCTGGCTACGTGGGCTGCTGCGTTACATCTTAGAGACAGCGCTGAGCCTATTATTTGGTGGAAACTGTGGCCAGCAGTTTGCCTGCTCTCAGTGCTATTGTCACCGGCTGGGGCAGCGGTTGTCTTCCTTTGGAGACTAGACGCAGAGCTTGGCAGCGAGTCCTTGATGAAGGTAGATTGAGGCTACCTACATCCCAGATATTTCCCAGGGATGGGAGCCAGTGCCCTGCTGGTGACACGAATGATTGAAAGTCCCCGGAAAAAGCCCGCAGACGTTCGGCACCTTAGCTTGCACCTGTTCTCTTGTCCCGTTGGTGCTCATGGCGGTTCACATTGGAGAATCAACAGTTTCATTTTACAATGACCGTCTGCGGTATCTGCCGTCCTATCTACAGAGCCATGTAGCCATAAACTACAGCAAATGCTAGGATCGCGCATGTCACCAGTCTACAACGTCTGGACGCACTATTGCCGACTGGCTGAGTCCACCCCTGTCCTAGCAAGGAGACCGGAACACAGTCGAGGCATGGTGCACCGGCAATGATTCGTCCAAATGCCTTAAACGCCGCATTTGGGATATTTGGATACGCATATCGTCCCATGATCTTGCGGCACCAGCCCTGGCGAGTCTGAACCCGTGTCACAGCTTGGGAAACTGCCTGGACCCTACATAGACGCTTTCTTTGACCGACAGCATACCCCGCAAGCAAGCAGTCGATATCGTGCCTTGTCGGTTCTGGAATTATACTCAGTTTGTACAACGCTGTGGCTAGAACAGCGGCGCCTTCAATTGCCGTGTTTGCCCCCTGCGCCATATTTGGCGTCATCTTGACTAACCTATTAGTATCATCTGCGGATAGTTTTACATGCTTCTACTGCTTACCTTGCTCACGCTATCCCCGACACAAACGATTCGCCCGTAATGCCATCTTTGTAGCAGGCCTTCCTCCAGCGTCGTGAAGGAGTAATCTGAGGTCTTGGCCCACAGGTCAGCGAAACTGATGTTCCGATGGAGAATGAGGTTCGCAGCGGCCTTTGTCATCTCCTGGATTTCGGCGTCTCCGAATTTCGGTCTGTCTGGGTAGACATAGGTCTTGTCCAACCGTTTGATAAGTGCCCAGCCAATGTGCTCGTCCTCTCCGGGAAACGCAAGCACGCAGGCATTGTCGTGGCAGGAGATCAGCTGTTCGCCGGGACTGATTCCCTCCACGGGTGATGATATTCCAAAACCGCAGCAATACTCGCTCCGTAGAACTACTCCACGGTTGGCCGACGGAACACGAGCGCCTGGCGGGTTTCACTTACGGTGTCGTTCCTCCTCGCTGACCAGTTTCCCTGCTACCCGCCACATCTGGGAACGCGTTTCGCTATGCAGTCCATCTGCTCCAACTACAACATTACCCACATATTGCCCTCCGGAGTCGCTCATCACATCAACCCGCTGACCATCCTCATGAAGCTCAATCGCGGTCACTTTCTCCCCTGCTCTGATTTTGCCCTTGTCTGGCAGTCCGTTGTACAGAACCTCGATGAGCTGTTGGCGAGTGAGAATGGACAGGGCATACCCAAATCTGCTTGTATTAGCCGACGCACAATAAGTGTGAAACATGTCCCGGGAACATTCCTTTGTCGTAATTGACTGGGAAATCTGTCACTGAACACAAACCCGTCGGGATAGGTCATATGGGCGACCCCGACCGCACATGCTACTTCCTCCAGCGGGCCCTTCAGTCCAAGCTGGTCGAGAATACGCCATCCGTTTGGCAGCAGGCCGATAGATCCACCGATTGTCGCCCGGGGGTCCAAGTGCTTCTCGAGGACAATGTAATCGATGCCTACCTGATCCAGACAGTGCGCAAGGGTTAGCCCGGCGATGGAGCCGCCGACTATGATAACTTTGAATCTGTGTTTCGTCATTAAGTAGGTATCGTCGCTTACGGTGGCGATGGGATTGTGATAGCCTTGTCCCTAGGCGTCAGCTGTCGATATATTTACACGGCGTCGACCACCTGCCAGCAAGCGTCGTGTTGTATCACGAGACAGACCTGCAGAGATTTTTTTTGCTGGCGCCGGACCTTGGATTGCTGATGCAAAAGAATTTTCCTTATTTTCCGTCGGCCCTTATTGCATTGTCATTACTAGTATTGTGGACCAGCATCGGATCCCTCATCCAGACCATGTCGGCAATCTCCGGACTTTGTGTATGTGATGAACCTCTGCCATCCATCCTCAATGTGTCCCTCCCTCCCTAACAGAGCTCGCGATGCAGTGTTCCGTCTTGAATTCAAGTTTCCCGACCAACCAAGTTGCGTTCCTGGGAGACATAGGCTATGCCCACTCTCTCCATTCTTACTTCGGCGTCAATGCCCAGCTACCCCCAAGCTGCTTTGTGCAACCCCATTCAACACAGGACGTCTCCAAAATTATCCGGATCCTGACCTCTCAACCGCAGCACTGTCTGTTTGCCATCCGCAGCGGAGGCCATGCCACGGCTCTCGGTGCATCGGGAATAGAGCATGGTGTCACTATTGACCTGTCAATGATGAACAGTAGTACGTATCATTCGGCCAACGGGACTGCGTCTATCCAATCCGGTGCTCGCTGGGAATCCGTATATACCAGTCTTCTACCGTTCCACGTCATGGTCCCCGGCGGGCGAACATCCACTGTCGGGGTAGGTGGGTATCTCACTGGCGGCGGGAACTCGTTCTACGCCGCGCGTGTTGGTCTAGCTTGTGACAGCGTCAAGGCATATGAAATCGTGCTGGCCAATGGTGAGATTGCAAAGGTCACTTTGGACTCCCATCCAGACCTATTCAGGGCCCTCAAGGGGGGCTCCAATAATTTCGGCATTGTCACCACGTTTGAGATGGAGACGTTCCCAGCAGAGGACAACATATGGGGTGGACTTGCGTTCCATAACATCTCAGAAGCAGAGGGCTATATCACCGCTGCAACGAGATTCACTGACAATATACCAAACGACCCCTACGCCTCATGGGTTGGGGTCTTCGGCTACGATTCGTCCACGGCCCAGATGGCGATCACCACCTCACTGGCGTACACAAGGCCCGTGCAGACGGGAGCCCGTCCGCAGGCATTTCGTGATTTCTACGCGATCCCCAATATCACGAGTACCGTACGTTCTGCTATGCTATTGGACCTTGCAGAGGAGAACGAGTTCCCAACTGGCTATCGGTGAGCTTTAGCCCAGCCCCGCCCCTGCACCTCCTTCTTCATTGCCCGGTTTCCGGGAGGCGCGCAGCACTGAACATCCCTACCCTGCCCTAGTAACGTCCTCCAAACGGGCACCTATCTCAACACCGCGGAGATCATCCAGAGGGCATTGGCAATCCTGGGCGAACAGGTTGAGACAATCAAGATCCGAGCGCACGGCACTGACTACGCACCCCGTGTCATCGTGCAGCCCTGGGTGCCCTTGTTCTGGAAGGATAGTGAGGCGCGGGGTGGCAATGTCCTTGGGCTTGAACGGTTCGGGCACAACATGCTGAGTACGTATGCGGCCTCATCCGCCTATCCCATCTTTGTGTACTCTGACGGGCTAATGCAGGTGGCCGCAATGGAACAGACGTCGTCTGGGACTTTAGCTGGGATGACGCTACAGATGACGAGCTGTTCTACGGTCTGGCGCGGTCCGCCCGCGAGGCGCTGGATGCGTATTCTCGGTCTATTGGTGCGTACAATGAATACATCTATCTCAACTATGCCGATCGCACTCAGAAGCCCTTTCTTGGGTATGGGCTGTCGAATTGGGACTTCCTGAAACACGTCGCGAGGAAGTATGACCCCGACGGCGTGTTCCAGACCCTTGTGCCCGGAGGCTTTAAGCTTGACACTGCGTGATGTGCGTAGTGGCTCAGTTCAGCCAGCGATTCATCTTTCAAGGGACTCTGATGCTGTGATGCGAGACCGCATGTTTATTTTGATGAATTGTAACCCATCCTGCCAAACCCTGGCCGCTGAGAATCATACACCATCACATCATGTTCACTTTCCCGCTCCCATGTAGAGCACTTGAGGGGCCTTTCTACTGGCGCTTCCACTCGCTTGTCCTCTGCCTGAATTATTATTCCTTCCCAATCTGAGTTGACATCGCACTCTCTATGCCTTGTTGTCTATCGCACTCACAATGATGTTGACGCCGGCGCTTGTACTCATCCTCCTTTACACATCTTCCATCCTCTGCCGTGGCTATGTCTTTGTCCCTGACAACGTCAACTCGGTAACAGATGTATGTTTCCCGCAAGGTTCTCCATCCTTATCATCCGGACCAACTAACGCCTACCTCCCAGCCGCGTCTCCGGGTTCTTTACAACATATCCGAATCGCAGTCTCTGCTTCCAACCGCGGAATACCCATTGGCAGGGTACTGGGCCTCTTCCTTCATCACCACCACAAAAGGGCGCCAGTTTTTCACCATTTGCGGCGTGCTTGGGCTTGCCGAAGGGGCATCCTATGGGTTCACACTCCTGGACCTGACGACGCTGCAGCGGGTCACCTCACTGAACACCACCGTCTTCTCGATTGCCGAATACCGCGCGTTCAATTTCTCCAGGGAGCCGTTTGCCTTTCACGGTGCTCGCCCCGATAATCTTGCCGTGGCCATGAGAGCCGCCGGGGGCAGTGATGTTGAACACGAAGGCGACGGAGACGGCGACGGCGAGATTTCTGAAATTGCTAGCGTGGGCGATACCGTAAATGTGGCCCTCGAGCTCGTCATGCATGCTACCTCGCCCGCGCTGTACTACGGCGGCATGGGTACATGGACGTTTGTTGACGCGCCGGCAAATAACTGGGCGTTCCCGGCTGCGCGCACCTCTGGCACGATTGCCATAACCAGCAGCAGCAAAAGCAGCAGCAATTCCTCGTCGAACACACACAAAGACACAACCGCACCTGCGCCCGCAGCCACACACGCACCAACAGTCGTGCACACACTCGACCCCTCTGCCTCGTTCACCTACTACGAGCGCGGGTGGTCCCCGGCAGCTCTCCGCACAGGTAACTCCAGCTGGTTCGGCCTATACATTGAGGATAGCGAGACTGTGCTTTTCACGTACATGGTCGACTCTGTGGACCCACCAACCCGCTCGCGCTCTATTCATGTCAGGGAGAAGCGGGACTCGCCCGCCCTGCAGCTTGCCGTGGTCGATGTGTTTGAGCCGGATATGCGCCCGGGCTCGGTTTGGACGTCGCCGCGCTCGGGCATCGCGTATCCGCTGCATTGGGAGCTTGGTGTGGAGGGCATGGGGCGCCTCAAACTTGCTAGTGTGCTGCCTGATCAGGAGCTCGGTGACCCGGCGAGAGGCGGCGCCTCGTACTATGGCTTTGTTTCGTTTGAGGGCGTTTGGATGGGCGCTAGTGTTAAGGGATATGGTGCGACGGAGATTAGGTTTGTGAGTCCTGCTGGCGGTGCTAGGGCTTCTGCGGCCCCCGGGGCCAGGGCGTAGCTGGATTGCCATCACAGCTCGGAATGATATACGGCTTCGCAAGTTTCGTACGGGTGTAGGAGTTGTGCACCGTGCTGAGGAAGGTGCGGGCAATGGCCTCGGGCTAAATCTGGCCCGGTATCCCCGTCGCTGCCTGAAATTGACACAGTTGATGGCTTAGCAGGAAGGCGCATCCTCCATTCAGGCTTGCGGCTGCAGGTGCCCATCTGCCATCCTTCTGCGCGAATCGAGAATATTTCCTTCTTCTTCCATCTTCCCATTCTCACCCTTCTCATAGCTTGCATGTTACTGCACATCGATATGTTCTCCAAGCTCAACGTGGCCCTCTGGGCTGTCCCCGCTCTCACCCACATCTCGCTCTCCTTGGGCCATACCTGGCCACGATTCGTCCCGGACGACGACCAGGAGATCATTGACGTAAGTCTCTCTTCACCATTCAGGGCGGCCAGACTGCTGAGACTTCTCTAGCCTCGAATTCCGGTCTTGTTCAATGTTCCAGCGCTGGAAACCCTCCTCCCCAGTCCCGAGAGCCCAGTAGCCGGCTATTGGACCTCGTCCTTCCTCACCACCACGACCGGTGCGCGATACTATCTTGCTTCGGGTGTGGTCGTTTCGACCCAAGAACATCTGGCGGGCTATGGATTCTCCCTTCTGGACCTGACGACCCTCGAGCGCGTCTCGCATTCCAGCGTCACCACCTCGTTTACCAATGAGGATATCGCTTCGCTGAGCTTTGCCGGCCCTCGGTACGCCATCGCGGATTCGCCATCGGACTCTTTTGGTCTCACTGTTCAGGGCGAGGCTGACAAGGCCTCGGCTAATCTGACCATCCACCCGACCTCCCGCGCACTTTACTATGGCGGTTCCGGCTCTTGGATGTATGTTGACAAGCCTTTGTACGGATGGTCTCTGCCGGCTGCTCGTACCTCTGGCAATCTCACAATTCCCTTTCCCTCCACCAACCCATCGCCTCTTGACAACAACACCGCCCAAGAGCCTGAAGTGGCCGTCATTGACCCCGCAAAGTCTTTGACATGGTATGACCACCTTTGGGGCCATCTTGGTCTCCAAGCTGGTAACATCACGTGGTTCAACTTGTTTGTGGACGACCATATGGAGCGCGACGAAGATCCTGATGACAAGGAGCTCAACCTGGCGCTGGTGTCGTACATGGTTGATAGCGTCGACCCGCCCTTCTCCTCCCGCAGCATCCACGTCCGAAACCGCCATCGCAACGAAAGCGCGCTCGCTATTATTCCCGTCGACAAGTTCCAGCCTAGCACTGACCCCAGCGATGTCTGGGTGTCTCCTACAACCGGTCTTTCCTACCCGCAGCGATGGGAGTTGGGCATTGAGGGCCGCGGACTGTTGAAGATCAGCAGCGTTCTTGGTGACCAGGAGCTGGTTGACCCTGGCAGCGGCGCTGCTACCTATCTAGGATACGTTACTGTAACTGGAACAATTGACGACAAGCATGTTAGCGGATATGGAGGTGTCGAGGTCAAGTTTGTTCAGCGGCTGCCTTGAGCTGCCTTGATGGGACGATTTGAGGCCTAAAATAGCCTTCTGTTCTTGCAATCCCTAAGCCATCACTAGCTGCGCACTGTTAGCCAGGGTTAGTCTGAATGAATAGATATTGTTAGCCTGCACTGCTTGTGTGTGTATACTGTAGAGCCTGGCCCGGTCTTGTTCCTGGCACGTGACGTCATTCCTTGCTTGGTGCAGATCCTTTTCCTCTTCTCTTCGCCCTCTTCCTTCAGCCTCTGCCAACCTCGCTTCTTCATAACTTCTATCAATGCCACAGACACAGTTCATGCTCAAGCCACGCAAAACGCACACCAAGTCCAAGTATGGCTGCGATAATTGCCGGCGGAGACGCGTCAAGTGCGACGAGATCGGCCCGCCGTGTACCAACTGCGCGGTCCGCCGGCTGGACAACTGCCTCTACTCACGCGTGCTGCCCGCTTCATCAATGGCAGATGGCCGTCGCTCAAGTACAACGCCGACTTCAAGAACGATACTACCGGCAATATTCCATGCCCCACCAGGGGTGACGTCCAGCCTACCAACCCACACACCCCCACCACTCAATCCCAACGCCGTCGACGAGCTCGAACTCATGCATCAGTTCACCGCAGAAACATACCAGAGCTTGTGCGTTAACGAGTCCGAAACACACACCTGGCAGGTCCTCGTCCCCAGACTGGCTCTGAAACACCGCTACCTGATGCGCAGCATCCTGGCCCTAGCATCCCTGCAACTCGCGACATCGCGCGAACCCCCCGAAGCCGCGCTGCCCTACATCGACGCCGGCCTCGAGTACCACAGTCTAAGCTTAGAGCCATTCCGCATTGCAATCGGGAACCTGACGCCCGAGAACTGTGATGCGGCCCTCGCGCAGGCGGTCGTTACGACGGCCATTAGTCTTGCCCTCCCGCAGGTCACGGCGATCCGCGGGAGTGACCCTGCAGTCCGTGTTAGTATCCTCGATAACGTGCTCACGGTCTTCAAGCTCCTCCAGGGCGTCAAGAAGATCTTTGCGATTGGCAAGCGCCAGTCCTGGATTAACCTCGGCTTGTTCTCGCGCGGCGAGTTCTGGAATAAAGATCGCGGGACACGGCTTGATGGCGATACGGATGATGCGCTGGAGCAGCTTGCCGCTTTGAATCTGGATCTGAATCTTCAATCGCCCAGTCTCAGTGATAATGTGAATGCGGATCCCACTCTGCATGGCGCCTTGCCCGTCAACCCCGACGTCATCGCGCATCTGCGCCACTGCTTCACGAAATTCCAGTGCTCGCCGGACCCCGCGCCCGTGCTTGCGTGGCTGGCAGCCGTGGACGTGCGCTTCGTCGACAGCATGCGGCACCGCGAACCGCTCGCTCTCCTGGTCCTTGCGTACTGGGGCATTCTCCTGGGTGGCCTCGATAGCCAGGAGCATCGCTGGTGGGCGCGGAATTCCGGCCGCGCGCTGGTGGCAGAGTTGTTGGAGAGTTTGGATTCGGATCGCGGCTTTGGGTTGAGCGTTGCTGAGGATTCGGGCCCGGTGCTAGCTCATAGAATGAGGTGGGCGAGTTGTTTGGCGTGGGTGAGGAGCAAGATGGGTGAGATCCCGAGACCGCGAGCTGGGGGTGAGCAGGGGGGTGAGCACCAGAGACCGTTGTTGCAGGCGGGGGGTTCTGTTGCGCCTCCGTTGTCGTGAGAGGGTATGGCACCCACAAGTTCTTCCCATCGCTTCCCAAGACGAGCCTCAGGATTTCCTCGTGACGTCGCCTGGCCTTGGGTACATCGAAGCCCAGTGCAGTCTTTTCCGTTTAATCAGAGCTTTCTCAGCAGCTAGTTCAACGAACTTTTGTCCTCAGACTCGGCTGACAATTGCTTGCGCTATGCTTTGCCTCGCGCATTAGAGAGTTGAGTAATGGGAAGAAGCGATAATTGCATTGAGCCTTTGGCAAAGGATTGCTTTCCAGAGCAACCTCGCTATCAAAGAGTTAGTCAGTGGCAGGAGGCATTTAAAATGGCCTTTCAGCTTGTATGCACGAAAGGACAAAGAGATGATCGTGGGAAGGCCGCATAAAGGACCAACAACAATGAACATCAACGCCGCTATGCAGCTCTTTCAGCGCAAAAGGATCAACGCATGAAAGCACAAGAGGAGCTCTGTCGTCTATAAAGATCCAACAATGTCCGCCATCAATCGCATTCTGCCTGTTATACCAACATTGCCTCCAACGATCGAATTCCAACACAATCCTTTCACTTCCTTGAAGACCTACGGCAAAGTTGAGTTGACTCTCCAAAGTGCTCCAGATCTACATCGAAAACTCAATGTCGTCCGTTTATTCCACCTCTTCGTCAATGACCTCAACCACAAGCCCAAGCCCCTTCTACACGGCCCCCTCCACCCCCTCCGCAACCGCAACCGCAAAAGCCAAGTACATCAAAGCGGCAGAGGCAGCGTCCACAGCAGCCCTCGCTGCTTCCAACGCAGCAGAAAGCTACGCGACCGCAACGTCCTACATCCGCTCCTCGATGGCCGCGCTCACCAGAACAACAGCCGGGGAGATCAGCGCAGAGGCGTACGCGTCGATTCTGGAGTCGTGCCAGGTTGGGGTTGACGCCGCCGCGATGGAGGCGGTTGAGGCGACAGGGAATGCGAATGCGGCTCTCGAAATCTCGCAGGAGCACGCATTCGAGGCGTGGACTTTGGAGTGTGATGATATTGCCAGCGAGACTGGGTTGAGATGGCTTCTTGATGAATCTGACAACGATACATATGATCCTGACGACGACGACGACATCAGTATTCATGACGACTCCTTCTTCGAAACGGAAAGCGTCATGGGCGAATGGAATGCCCTCATGGATGGCTGGAACTACCTGTCCTCTGACTATGAAGAGGATTACAACTCTGAGCACAACCTCGATGAAAACCACGATACGACCAGCAGCACCGCCCGCTGGACGGTTTTCGATTCCCTGGCGCACCCAGCTCCCAATGAAGGACTGTATCCCCTCTCCACCATCTTGTCTTTAACTTTAAACACTTCCTCACACCTCTCCACCCCGCCCCCAAAGTCGCGCTGGGGCTCCACGATCGGCGACTGGGCCGGCGGTCTGACGACCGGACCCTCCTCGAGCACCGATGCCAACTCCGCGAGTTTGTATACAGCCTACGGCCAGATCACGGACGTGCTGACCTTCAAGACCCTTGTCCTGGTTGAACCGACTGACGAGGAGCCGCTCAGTGCGTTTAGTCAGGTCTCCCTGCCGCGCCTGCGCAACCTATCGGACATCGCGTATGCCCCGTCCCCGGCTGTTGGGGAGGTCTCGTGCGGCTTCTTGGTTTCGTCGAGCCCTGGGCAGCCCCTGATGTGGGGGTTTGGCCGGGTTTTGGATGTTGCCATTGATAAGCGGGTTTGTCTTGTTAGCCCTCAGGATCGAGATGAGAATATGCAGGAGTGCGAGGCGGTAGAAGATGGATACTTGGTCACGGGGTGTTTTTGATCCTTTTCTCGATTACTTATAATCACGCTTCATTTTTCATTGATACTATATAACTTTCTAATACCGTGTCCATTAAAAAATTCTTATTATGTCCAACCCTTAAAATACCCGAAATCCCAATGGTTTCTCCTCACTTCGGGGTAAACGCAGCTTACGCAATGGCACTCCCAATACCATGATGGCAATACCGTAATCTTCCAGCCGCCACGCAGATTAGAGCTTTACAGCGACCCGCCCAGATCCCCAAAGTACATCCGGTCGTTCGGCTTGTCTAGCACAGTACGGATTCCCTTGTGTAGTTTGCGCATCAGGATCTCCGGCCTCCCTTGCTACAATGCGGTTTTCTGCAGGGTGTTCATGTCAAACACGTTGACGATGTTGCCGTACGGCGAGTCCTCCCTGTCCGTATTGTACGGTTTTCCACCGGCAAGGTCTAGCTCCAGGTTGGGAGGCGCACGTGGTTGGGATTGAGGTTCAGACATGTAATATGGTGAGACGCCCCTGACTCCGTTATAGACTTCCAGTTGCGCCATTGTGAGTATCTCCTTTTCTGGACAGGTTTGTTTACATTGTTTGTTCAGTTCATGTGGAAGATATATATAAATCCGGGTAAGGGGCGCCCAGCAAAGGCAAAAGGGAACATTGAGTACAGCATTGAGTAGGCGACTCGGGAAACTCTGAAAGTTCTCGCATGGTCTCTCGCCATATCTTCCCCCCTGACCGCATGCATCCGTTAACTCCTTTTGCTACATCATGACGGAATTCCAAAGCAGGCTGAACGGGGTTCGGGATCCCGATCCTCGGAACGACCCAGATCGGGCGCGGGATGAGAGCGCAACCGGGCCCCGGCACGTTCCCCGGAAAGAAAGACCTAAGGCTCGATCCAGCAATCTTCTCTATTTCCGACGACACACTTCACAGTGTTGTTGTCATTCCGCGCTGAGCGGACCCCACCGCGAGACATGTGGAAAGCTCCGACGTCGAAACGCGCCAAGATCAGTGTTGCGTGTAATACTTGTAAAGCGAGAAGAACAGGTGCCAATCCAGCCCGACCTAGTGGTGTTGTGGGTTTGATAGCGGCCGTGGAGCTTTATGTCCCGGGCATCGGAGCGGAGGATCTGTCAGTCGAACTCTAGGGTTATCTCATAGGTGACGGATGTGATGATATCACCACTATCGCGCCACTAGATTGCCCGTGTATTTCAAGGTCAGGATGATCGCCCACCATGGTGAGCCCGACCAAGAGTTAGTCTCTGTTTGATACTGAACCTCTACAATCGAATCTTCCTCAGGGATTTATTCGTACCTTAACCATAGAGACTTCAGGGGCTTGGGGAGGGATAATAAGGAGTATTATTAATAGATGATATTTTACTCCCGCAAGACTCTAGATGTAGGCCAGGCCACTCTTAACAGATCTAGAGAAGTACTCAAGTGATTGAACTCGGTCTTGTGGTCTGCCCTATATTAATATGTGTATAACCCACCAGATGGAGCTTGCTTGGAGGATGGACGATCAAGGACATAATCATTAAGTAATAAATTATAGCGAGCAAAAAGTTTCCCCTGGTCATTACTTGCTTGAGAGCCAACAGGAAGACCAGTTGAAGAGTAGCTATCAGAGTAGTCAGAAATATGTCTAGGTGTATATCTTGGAAACATGTTGAAGTTGCACGGAGCTCCAAAACCTTTCTCCCCCGGGACTAAGCCCACTGGATACCCTTATCATGGAAGCAGTTCGGCACCGAGGGCGTCAACCACCTAGGCGTAACCGCCTCATCGCCCAACCCCACAACCGGCTTCAGAATACTCAAATCCACCCACGGCCCCTCACCCCCCT
>RHLP01000057.1:0-29891 GCA_003719405.1 Aspergillus incahuasiensis
TTCCCAGCCACCCTTCCCCCCACCATCCAACTCGAATGTCACATCAACCTCAAGTTCCCAAACCAAATCTCACCCTCATTTCCCTCATCCCGCACGGCCTTATCTCACGACAAAACATCCACTCCCCACCAACCCCAACATGGCCACCGCCGCCCTCCAAAAATTCAAACTCATTTTCCACGTCCCCCCCTCCGCCCTGGAAGCAACCAAGAAAGCGATCTTCGCCGCCGGAGCCGGCCGATACCCCGGGCCCGGGAACTACACCGAGTGCTGCTGGGTCGCGTCGGGCACAGGGCAGTTCCGGCCTGGCGATGCGGCCAACCCGGCGATTGGGAGTGTCGGCGAACTTGAGAAGATTGAGGAGTTGAGGGTTGAGACGCTTTGTGTTGGTGTTGAGACGGCGAGGGCGGCTGTGGAGGCGTTGAAGAGGTGAGTTTGTTTATTCTTTTTGATCCCTGGCACTAGGTTGAGGGGTGGATGGGTGGGTGATGGTGATGGGTAGGGCTAGGCTAATAAATGAATGTGAGGGTAGGGCGCATCCGTATGAAGAGCCGTCGTACGGGGTGGTTCGGCTGGAGGACTTTTGAGATTTGAGGGAGGGGGTTTGCTAAAGGAGTTGGAAGTAGGCGGGTCATGTAATGTGAGAGAAGGAGAACCGTTAATGAGGGGAGCATGTTGTTTTCCTATCGAGAAGAGCTGAAGACTGTTTTTAGTCATTCAATGAATTTCTATGTGCTCAAGCTTGTACAGCGTTTTCCTCAAGAATACCGGTACATCCAGTGGTACGTGCGAGCTGCATACTCTATTTCTTCAACGCAATCTTCTTAAACTCGCTCGTCGTATCCTTGATCGCCACCTCAACAGGCAACCTCTCCATCGAACTCGCTCCAAAGAACCCATGCAACCCAGTCACCCTCTCGAGAACGAACCTCGCGTCCTCCGGCGCGGCAATCGGGCCACCATGACAAAGCACAATAACATCCTTATTGATCTTAACAGCCGCATCCCTAATCCTCTGAATCTCCCCAACACAGTCCTCAAGACTCTTCCCCGTCTTCGCGCCAATCGTCCCAGACGTCGTGAGCCCCATATGCGCAACCAGGACATCAGCGCCCGCATCCGCCATGGCCTCAGCCTCCTGCACATTAAACACATACGGCGTCGTGAGCAGCCCCAGCCCATGCGCGACGCGCACCATCTCAACCTCCTTGCAAAAGCCCATCCCCGTCTCCTCCAGGTTCGCGCGGAACTGCCCGTCGATCAGCCCGACGGTCGGGAAATTCTGCACCCCGGCGAACCCCATCCCCTGCAGCTGGGCGAGGAACCGCGGCATGTCCTTGAAGGGGTCGGTCCCGCAGACGCCCGCGATTACGGGTGTGTTTTGCACGACGGGCAGAACCTCCGAGGCCATTTCGACGACCACTTCGTTGGCGTTGCTGTACGGCATTAGGCCCGCTAGGCTCCCGTGTCCCGCCATGCGGAAGCGCCCGCTGTTGTAGATTATGATCAGGTCGCCGCCGCCGGCTTCGACGGATTTGGCGGAGAGTCCGATTCCTGGGATTTGTTAGCTGTTTCCCCTGGCTTGGAGATGGCAAAGCGGGGTAGGGGTAGGCCGTACCGGCTCCGGCGCCGACGATCGGCTTGCCGGCTTCGATCTGGGCGCGGAGGCGGGAGAGGATTTCGGGGCGGGAGGTCGGGGGTGCCATTTTGGTCAGTGGTCAGTTGGTACTTGGGAGGTTGAGGGGGGAGAGAAGGTGTCGATGGGAAAGAAGTAAGGGTTGGCGGAACGTCATCTTACGTGGCCTTGCAGTAAATGAAGTCATCGTGCAGGGCCAGCTCCCCGCTTCACATGACCACCCTCGACCATGCCCCAACATGAAGTCGATATAGAACCATCTATCTGGAAATCAGCTTGTACCGTCAATATCGCCAAAATGCACCTCATCCTCCTCGGCACCCTCGACACCAAACGCGACGAGATCCTCTACCTGCGCTCCCAGCTCCAGCAAAATGCCTCACGCCTCTCGCTTCCGCTGCACATAACCCTCATCGACGTCGGCGTGCGCTCCACCGAGCCCTCCGAAGAAGTCACCGTAACCGACAGCGACCTACTAACCGAGTACGCGCCAGCCGACGAACCCGTCCCGCGAAACCTCTTCGACCTCCCGCGCGGCGACGCAATCAAGTACATCACCGCCTGCGCAACGAACTGCGTCGCGCACCTTCTCAGAACATCCCCTGTGCACGGCGTCATCAGCGCCGGAGGCAGCGGCGGCACAAGCCTGTGTTCCGCGGTCATGCGAGCCGCTGTGCCGGTTGGCGTGCCGAAACTGATTGTCTCCACCATCGCGTCGGGGAACACGGGGCCTGTTGTCGGCGAGACGGATCTCACGCTTATGTACAGCGTTGTTGATATCGCGGGGAGTAACCGCCTGCTTAGGGATGTGCTGGGGAATGCGGCGGGCGCGATGGTGGGTATGGCGGGTGCGTATGAGGCACGTTTACAGGCGCAAGCGGAAGAAGCGCAGAGCGAAGGTAGGAAGATCAGGGTTGGGATTACGATGTTTGGCGTGACGACGCCCTGCGTTGATGCGATCCGGGCGCATCTTGAAAGTAATTATGCCGTTGAGGTCTACGTCTTCCACGCGACGGGCCACGGCGGGAAAGCGATGGAGCGGCTTGTGGAGGAGGGCCATCTCGATGCGGTGCTGGACATCACGACGACAGAGATCTGCGATCTCGTTGCGGGCGGCGAGATGGCGTGCGATGAGACGAGGCTTGACACGAGTCTGAAGAGGGGGATCCCGACGATCCTCTCGGTGGGCGCGACGGACATGGTGAATTTTGGGCCGGAGGATAGTGTGCCGGCGAAATATAGAAAGAGGAAACTGTATGTGCATAACCCGACTGTTACGCTGATGAGGACGAGTAAGGACGAGTGTGAGGCTGTGGGGAGGTTTATTGTTGACAAGGTGGAGCGCTTTGTGCTGGGGGATCGGGCGCGGCTTGTGGAGGTTTGGGTTCCCAGGGGTGGGGTGAGTGCGCTTTCGAAGGCTGGGGGGCCTTTTGAGGACGCTGAGGCGGATGGAGCTCTGGCAGGGGTTTTGAGGACTGGGTCGCATGGGAGGGTCAGGGTTGTGGAGGACCAGAGGGATATCAATCATGAAGGGTTCGCTGTTGATGTTGCGGAGAGGCTGATGGCGTTGGTGAATCAAGGGACTGAGAAGGCATAAGGGCATAGGTAAACTGGTGCATGGCTCTTCTCTATATATCTTTCTTTCTTATAGCCTCTGTTGAGTCATCTGCTATTCCTGCTGTTATCTTAGGGTAAGCTTGTTGGTGGGATAGGTGAGTCCCTTGAAGTGCTACTACCAGAAGTCCCTTGATAACATTGACCATATATACTTCGGCTGTACTTGACCAAGGCATCCCAGCATTTTCTTGTGAGTGTTTACTTATTTGCGCTCTACAATTAGAGTCATGATGGCCTCCCCACTGGTTATTGCCCGGTCAAGTTAAACGAGAGAGCGAGCATATATACATATATACTCTAGATCTTAGTATATCGTACATGTCCATCTCCAACAAATCTACAACGACGCCTTCCCCCTCTTCGGCCTCAAAATCGACTGCTGCGACATACACGCCACCAATTTCCCATGGCTATCCCACACCCTACTCTCCGTAAAACTCCGCCCCGCCCCGCCCGCCACAGTCTTCAGCTCCCTCAACATCCACTCGCCAATATCAAACCCATCCGTAAAGACCCTGATCGCAAAATCCAGCGTCGCACACGCCGCAACATCATCCAGGAACATCCCGCTATGCGTCAGCGGCGTGAACGTCAGGTACGCATCGAGCATCCACGCCAGCCCGGCGTAGTGGTCAGAGCGCTGGGACAGCGGCGCGCGGGCGCGGAACCAGTCCGCCGAGGTCTTGGATGTTAGCGGCAAATTGACCTGGTTCGGCGGTTCGGGCTGCCCCTTTGCCAGCCCGTGCAGGTTCGTGAAGGCGACGCCCTGCGGCGCAAGCCGTGTTTCGAAGAACCGCGCCATGAGCCCGAAGAGCGTGTTGTACAGCGCCTGGGACTCGGTGCTGATGATGCCGGCCGAGACCAGCTCGGCCCCGCGCTCCTGGGGCGTCGCGCACTTTTCGCGCTCGCTTTCGCCTTCGCTCTCAGGACTCGAGTACACGTGGTCCGGCGGCGCCGAGTACTCCAGCACCGAAGCGTCTTCTTTCTTGTGGAAGTCCGCGAGCATGATCACACACAGCCTGCCCGTGCTCGAGGGACCCTGCGCCTGCACCTGCGAGATTTCAACTTGGCGCGTCGCAAACGTGCGCGTGTCGCGGAGCCGCCGCACAGTGCACGTCAGTTTGCTGTCTGTGAGCACGGGCGCAAGGAAGCTGCCTGTCACTGTGTATAGCGTGTATCCCTCTGGTACTGTCTGGCATGCTGCCTGGACGCCGGCGCCTAGGGCGCACCCGCCGTATGCGTAGGAGGCGGTGTTGCCTTGGCGCTCGGGGTTGAACCGCGTTTGGAATGTGTCTGGGCCAATGGCTTTTACGGAGACGTGCTCGGCGAGAGTGCCGGCGATGTCCGGGGGTGGTGGTGTCGAGGGCATTTTGGTGAGCTGTTTTAAGAGAGTTGGAGGGCTTGAGGAGGGTTCAAACTTCGAACTGATGGAAGCGGGAGCCTGCAGAGAGTGAGAGATTGCCGAGAAGAGCCGAGGTCGGAGGGAGTGATGACCAATCAGAGGTTGTTGCACCGCCACAGAGCGTGATGACAAATCATGGAATGGGCCTTGCATCTGAATGTAGGTAGACCCTCGTCGAGGAATGTAAGCCAGAAACAGGATGTGAAGTATTATGAATTGTGATACCAGTATAAGCAGAATATGATAAGGGTCTATACACATGTACGTATCAGACAAACATTGCCACCACAACAGCCGCAGCTGTCCCTCCCACAATAAGCACCACCGACCTATGAGTGGCAGACGCAGCGCCGGTAAACAGAGCCCCGGGAGCGACGGCAGTAGAGCTACCCGAACCGAAGGCAGCGCTTGACGGAGAGGGAATAACAGACGTGCTTATTCCGCTCGGTTGATTGCTATGCGGCATCGCACTGTGAGAGGCCACAGGGATTGTGCTCACAGACACGGATGGAGGCAAGGCCTGACTACCTGCACCTCCGCTACTAGCGGCCTGAGAATGAGATGGAGTGCCGGTCGAGGTGGACTGCGCTCCGGTCTCCTCTGTCTTCGTTGCAGTAATCGTGTGAATGTATCCCGTGCAGGTCCCATCGCTCGAGCAGGAGTCGACAGTGATCGTGATGACTTTGATACCGTCAGGAACATTGACATTGGAGGCTGCGGTCTCGACAGGCGGGGCAGGGAGGACGGTGGTGCCGACAACCAAGGTCTCGGTAATGGTCTGCGCGGTCCTCGATCTAGCGGGGCAATCGGTCACATCTGGAGGGCAGGCAGTGATGGTCACGATTTGGGTGGACAAAATGGTGGACGTTGTGAGCTCTGCGCTATCCCCTGCGACTGTTGTGGGAGTGGGAGCAGGAGCGGCATTGTACTGGGTGCTTGTGACTCCGTGCCCATGGCTACCAGACTCTTCTGCTTCAGCCACAGGACAAACTGTGGTGTACGCAAGAATTGTCTCAGTGGTTAGAGACGTGGTCCTGGATCGCGCCGGGCAGTTGGTCACAGAGGAGGGACAGGCAGTGACTGTGGCAGTGCGAGTGGTGAGAACAGTGGAGGTGGTAAGCTCATCATCATTTGCTGGGTTCCCAGACAATGTTGCAGAAGCGGATGGGGGCTTAGTGGTGGTTGCTTCCGTCACGGGGCAAATCGTTGTCGACACCAGGATGGTCTCAGTTGTCACTGATGTTGTCCGTGCACTGGCTGGGCAGTTGGGGATAGTAGTCGGGCAGGCTGTTACCGTGGCGATGCGAGTCGTGAAGACCGTGGATGTGGTGAGCTTGGGTTCCGCGGAGCCGGACGATATTGTGGTATCGTGCTGAGGAGCCGTTGAAGTGATGCTGGGGATTACGGTTGGGGTGGCGATTGGCGCAACTGGCGTGGTTTGCGCAGGTTGCGAGGGCGGAATGACAGCACTCGAGCTAGCGTCTAATGAGCAGCTGCCATGGGGCCTTCCCGGCCTGGAAATATAAGTCCAATGCGGCTCTGGGCTTGCCCAAGGAGTGTGGACAGGTCTCGAGGAGGGAACTGGCGAGCTAGCCACGGGGGAGATTCTGACAGGTGGGGACGCTGGGATTGAGGGAGCAGCCACTGGTAAAGCTTGGACAGGGGCGGATGAAGGAATAGCTATCGACGAGGCAGGAGTAGGCCGAGAGGAAGGAATGACAGATGAGGACCGAGGGCGGCATGGTTTGCGACTGGGAATGGGCCGTGGGTGATAAGTCCATGGATGATGCGACGGTGTGGCCACTGGAGTCAAAGTGACTGGGGCTGCCGTGGGAATGAGGGCTGTACTGCTCGAAAGAATGGCAGTTGGAGCAGAGATGATCGAGGTGACAATGTCCTGGGCTGGCTCCCGCTCAGTGGTCACAGCGAGGGCTTGGAGAACGAGTGTGGTGAGGATACATCCTCGAACGAGGAAATGTACCATCTTGGATGCTTAATAGACTGAATAGAGCACAAGTGATCAAATGAGTGTATGAAAAGAGTGTGGTTGTCAAAGGACCCTGGTCAAGACATGGAGCAGAGACCGAAACCTCTTCTACCATTACTGTCGAGCTTGGATAACGACCTGTATATACAGCACCCGGAGAGCAATACGAAAACGAGTCTACAGGCCCGCAACAGTCTCGACGATGATTTGAGTTCCTGAATCGTATCTTGAACTATCGAACGCCACCATCTGTCGGCCATCCCGGGGGTCATAATAGCCGAGGGCCAGACCGTGGAGAACAACAACAAACCCGCTACATGGCTCTACAATACCCAAGCTCCATGTCCTTGAATCGTGTTCTTTGCACTATTGAACGCCAACACGGCGACGATGAAAATACCCGAGCACCGGGGAGACCGGAAAAGACCGAGATTGCCAGTCTACACAGCAAAGCATGATGGAGAACAAGAGATAACGGCCCACAACAGCCGGTCCCTGGATTGCACTTTGCACCATTGGAAGCGAGCATCTGCCGGGGTAAAATAGCCGACGCGTAGACACTCAGGGGAAAGAGAGTATTTAGGGCAACTCCCTAGCCCGCCATCACCAGCGTCAGTCTCTCCATATCCCTCACAATGTCTCTCAAGTTCATCCCCATCATTGCCGGCCTCTTGTTAAGCCGAGTATCAGCCAATGTCCCAATAGCATCAAGTTCCGCCGTGGCGAGCGGCCCAGTCCAGCTGCAGACCAAAGCCAGCGCCCACTGCCACACCAAGCTCGGCACAAGCCCTATCTCAGGCGATCTGCCTACCTCAACCATCACCCACACGCGCCATGACCCTACCCCAGTCATCATCACCTCCACGACCCAGGAAACCGTCACGGAGACCCCGGCCTGGGTCACTGTTACTGTCACGGACTATGTAACAACGACCGCCACCTTGACAGCCGACCCCTCGACCGATATCTTCACCACCACCTCCACCGAGTTCACCACCTCAACACTTATCCTTCCAGCCCCCATCGTGACCAGCACCGTCGCGACAACCGTCACAACAACAAGCACCTCCACCGCAACCATCGCCACCACCGCGGGCTTCACGCCGCTCGCCAGCACCCTGCCCACAGCCACCGCAGCCAAGAGGTCTCTCATCCCCAACACCTCAGAAGAAGAAGAAGAATGCGCCACCTGGCTCGACGACTACCAGTACGCACAAGCAGTCGAATGCCACGAAAAACTCACCGTGCAAACGACCAGCACCACAACCATCACCGCCGATCCCATAACCTCCACCGCACCCGCCCACACCACCACAACCACGCTCACCAGCACAATCACCACCAGCACAGTCATCATCCCCGCCGCCATAACCTCAACCCTGAGCGCCCACACAACCTCCACACTAACGGCGACATCAACACCAGACCCCTCAACCACCACCACCACAACAACCAACACCGTCTCCGTCGCCACCAGCACAACCATGCTCAACGCCTGCGCCACCAACAACGTCGCCCCGATCCCGCTCTCCCCGGAGTACGGCGAGTTCGCGGGCCAGTACACGTACTCTCTGACGTGGACCAGGGACAACGTCCCCGGGCAGAGCATCACCGTCGGCAACACGGCCTCCGCGTACGACTGCTGCGTCAGCTGCCAGGAGTCCAGCACCTGCATGGGCTCGTACTACGACTATGTCTCCGAGGCGCGGGTGTATTGCTATCTGATGCACACGACCTCGTGCAGCGCGGGCTCGGCGTCAACGTTTGGAACGGCTGCGATTCGGGCGCAGCAGGCGGGCGCGACGATTCAGATGTCGAATGGGCCGTGTGGGCATTTTGTGGGCTCGCAGGAGTGATGACCTCCTGAGATTGGGAGGGGATGGAAGCGTATCTGGGGTTTGTAATGTACTACACATGTATAGAAGAGTGTCGAGTTTCGTTTCTTTTAGACTAGCCGCTGCATTCTAGAGATTCTACTGGACGATTTACTTGATCTCTTCTTACTTGGTATGGACCCTTTCTTCCTATAAACGGAGAAGGTAATACACATTAAGATTCATTTCTCGTAATTAGCTACCATCAATGTCTATATATTGATACAACAACTCCAAATATCTACAGACACTACCAAGACCTATGTATATATCAGCCCTACCTCCTCTTCCTCGTCGGCCATCTACTAGGACCCGGATCCCCATCCTCATGGTCTTTCTTCTTCCTCTTGTTCAACCCTTCTCCATAGCGCTCGCCAACGGAAAACCATTCGTCCGCAGGGTCCATAGCATCAAAGCCTGCGGACTTGCCATCAGCAACCCTAATCATTCCTACGTCTCCGTCTGCATCAGTCATCAGCAGGTCAGAGGCAGGACCCCGAGTAAGTAGGTCAGAGCTGCCCGCGCTGCTGCCGTCGTCGATCCACATACTGTCACTGTCATCGTCAGGCTCCGTGCTTTCGTCGCTGGACTCCTCGAAGTCGTCGCTCGACATTGACGGTACACTTGCTACCTCGGTGTCCGACGGCTGCTTAGGTGGGCTTCTTAACGCTGGTAGCTCTGCGCTCTCGTCATTCGGGTCTCCGGGAGTCGAAGCTGGAGCTGGACGAGCCCTCCGCCGCCGCGGCCCCCTCGGCGGCGACTCTATGCTGTCCTCGTCAGTGGCTTGAGCATTGTCCTCATTAGTGTCGGAGCTAATGGATACCACAGTTCTGTCCGAGCCCGGCGGTGGGGGCGTTGTAGTCATGTACATGTCCATGTCCACATCGCCAGGGCCCTGACCTTCGACTCCATTCTCGCCGTTGCCGACTTGCTCGTTGGGCTGTGCAACGGCGCGCTGCCGCCGCTCCTGGCGGAGGCGCTGTCTCGTTGCTTTGTCGCTAATGGTTTTGATCATCGCCCTGGTTAACCGCCGCCCTAGCGGTACGGCAAAGCCGCTATTGTCAGATTCTGACTCCGAGTCCTCTTCCTGATCCTGTTGTGACCCTTTTTCCTTGGTGTTGGTGGGCCCTTCCGCTTCGTTTGCGGTTGGAAGGTTATTCGTGCGTGTAAGGTTGTTCCGCCGTCGACGTGGTTGGTATGGAACAGGCTCAGCATCTTCCTCGTCCTCTTCATCATCCGCTGGTGTCTCGCTATTTTGGCTTCCATCCTGGCCGTCGCCGGCCTCTGGAGCCTCGCCCATAAGACGCAGGGAACGTCGACGCCGCTGCGAAGGGGTATGCTCAGCATCTCCCTCCTCGTTATTGGGCTCTGTAGCTTGGGGCTCTGGGGGTCTGCCCGAAAGCCGCAAGGAGCGCCGACGCGGCTGCGGAGGGGCATGCTCGGCATCTTGCTCTTCCTCAAACTGCTCACCATCCTCAAGCTCATCGTCTTCGATGTCATCCTCGTCATCAGGCTCGGGGCTCTCTTCAACCTCGCTCTCACTTGCTTCGCTGTTGGCAATCCCCCCCGGGCGCTGGCTCTTTCTGGACTGTCGTCGCCTTTTCGACGAAGGCTTAGTGGTCCCGGGCCCAGTCCTTGAGCTTCGGTTCTTCCGCCTCTGGGGACCGGTTCCTAGAGCCATACCTTCGTCATCGGGCTCTGAGCTTAGTCCCTCAACACTGGCTGCAGCCGCTCCGTTGTTGGTTGGTGCAGCCCTGCGTCGAGGCGCACGCGAGGGCGTCTGGCCAGCCCGAGGCTTGGTGCCCCCCGGCTTGGCCGTGGATCTGTTGGTTCGCCGGCGCCGCTTCGTAGGTGTGTACTCGGCATCTTGCGGTGTCTCATATTCCTCCTCGTCCCCAGGGTCTTGACCCTCGCCGTCGGGATCCCCTATTTCCACATCAGCGTGTTCGACCTCGACGTCAACAGCATCGTCCTGGATCTCCCCATAGAGGTCTTGGTCTTGCATGTCTTCATCCCCCTCCCCCTCGCTCTCAGATGCTTCGTCTTCAATGGGTGGGGGCCGAGTTTGGCTTGTGTCCTTCTGGCTCTTCCGACTCTTCCTCCTCGTTGCTCCGGATCTTGGCTTTGCCCTTGTTTTGCCCTTGCCCTTAGACCGTGCCGTGGGCCGAGAAGGTCCTGCACCGCCATTTCCCGGTCCATGGTCGTCGTCATAATCATCGCTATCCTGGTCCTCGTCATCAGGGTCTCCTATCTCTTGATCGCTCTCGTCCTCTGGTGCCTCGTCGTCGAGAGGCGGGGGCCGCGTTGGGCGCCTGCTCTTAACGTTTTTCCGACTCCTTGTTGCACCAGATCGTGGAGTTGCCCGTGCCTTGCCCTTGCCCTTAGACAGTGCTATAGAGCGTGAAGGTCCTGCAACGCCATTCCCGCCCCCAGGCCCTTGGTCACCGTCATCGCCATCGTTATCCAAATCTTCGTCGTCATAGTCTTCCATATCTTCGTCATCCTCGCTCTCGGCTGTCTCGTAATCGAGGGGTGCAGGTGGAGGCCGGGGTCTGGCTGAACGCGACCTTGTCGGCCGGGCATTATCAATCTCATCTCCTGTCTCCTGGCCCTCTGCAACCTGAGTACCTTGGTCTTGATGTCCTGCATCACTCGCGTTCGTGGCTTTGTTGCGAGTACGTCTGCGTCTGGCGTGCGTCTTTCGTGAGCTTCGAGCTGTTGGAGCATTGCTCCTCGCTGCACCGGATCTTGGCCTCGCCCTTGGTCGAGCAGCAGAGCTTCTCCTTGAGTTGTTGCTGGGCCCACCGGATCTTGGCCTTGAGCTGCCCGCCCCTCGCGAGCCCAGGCCTGTTCCCGGATTGTAGATGAGTCCACTAGATCCACGTCTTGCACTGGCCGCCGGTTTGGGGCGCGGGATCTTGGGGCCTTCACGAGCTCTGCCATTGTAATTGTTGTCGTCACTGTCACTGTCCTCGTCATCAGAGGGTATCTCCATGCGGGCCCTCGGCAATTTGCCAGCTACCTCGTTGACACACATGCCATGCGGAATGACCTTGGCCGCGTCCTCGTCCCTCGGCATTTTGAACATAGGCAGCCCCGTGTAGTTCGCGTCTGCTCGGGGGATACGTCTACTCTGGAAGATCGTCTGTCGGATCTGAGTGCCCATGCCCCCGCGGAACAGATGCTTGTCGGCCTTGGTGTACCAACGGATATTCACAGCCCGGGACGCAGCCCGGAGCGGTCTTGCGTCAAATTCTGGGGGTCTGTCAAAGACAATGGCCTTGAGGGAGTCGCCGTACTGGCTGTTAATGATTGCCGCGAGCTCCGGTACAGGCCAGGGGACGTTCGTGTCGTAAAACCACGCATTGTCGGGAAGGTTATCGGTCTCTCCATCTAAGTTGTCGGTGTAGAGGCCGAGGGACTCGATGTTGGGAGGGAGATGCCAGGCCATTCGGTCTGGGGTGCGATGGTCGCAGGTGTCGCCGTATAGCATGAAGGTTGGTATGCAAAGCTGACGCAGCGCAGTGAAGCCCGCAAATGTGCCGCAGTTGTCGATCGGGTCGCGTCCTTTGCCGAAGAACTTGCTGTACACCCTCGGGTGTAATTTCACTTGGTAGATGTCCAGGAACTCCAGCTGGTCGCCGAAAGGCTGCAGCAGCCTCATTGTTTCGTTGTAGTAGGCGAACCCGCCATTGTCAGTGTCGTGTAGTGTGTATTGGGCTGGGTCGCGATTGGCATCTCCGGGGAACGCAATGCTCAACTGGCGAAGGTTTGGACATAGGCTTAACCATGTTGGGAGTGCAGAGTGGTTGATGATAGGCGCGAAAAGGGCGAGCTTTGTGATGTTCTTGCACATCACTGTCTGCACGTCGAGATTGATTACTGAAGGGTCGCACTGGATAATGTGCCCTTGGAACTCATCCAACCCTGGAAGACGGTAGTAGGGACGGCCTCGGTCGCTGATGACCAGTGGGAACCTTTCATCTGCACTTTTGACTCCGTTGACGTCCCTGATCGGGGGCGAGACAACAAGCCGGGTCAGGTTCTGCAGAATGCGACAGATCAAATTCTCGTGCAAGAAATGATAAGCCCCTTCTTCTGGCCCAGCTGGCCATCGATACCTCCCCAGTGCGTATTCCAGGACTATGGTAAACCAGGGGTCTATCTCGGCACCCCAGTCATGCATTTCCAGGCTCTCGAGGTTTGGACAAAACGCTATGATCATTGCAACGAGGGCACACGTATAGCCATTCTGCAGCTCGCCCGAGACAAAGGTGTGGATTGCGCGGTTTGCCAAGTTGGCGTGGCCTGGCTGTTGGGGGTCGAGGTCTGATCTGAAACCGACACTCCGGAATGCTTGCTCAAGCCAGGGCTCTTGGTGGCCTCGCTCAACCTCCAGGCTGGATTCGTAGTACAAGCCGCGCTGGTACCGCGGAGTAATGATCTGTCTGTATGGGCCAGCTCGGAATCGGCCGTCTCTTCTGAGCATTGCCTCGCGCAGCCATCGACCCGCAATCGCAGCATCCTGCCAGTCTGGAATCCACGGCGGAAGGCCTCCCCGAGGGATTTCTGGCTCTGCGGTTCCGGCCGGTGGGTTAGCCGAATTCGCAAGCAGTAACAGTTTCTCAGCTCTAGCGTGCCAATCGCCATCGTATTTATCGCTGTCATGTTCGTCGACAATGTCCCAGTCATCGTACATCATCGTCGATGTAAATGTCAGCCGCTTGAACTTTTTTGCCAGTTCCGGCTTGGTGGAAACCGTGCGCAGCAGCTTCCAGAGGGTGTGGACGCGGTTTGTGCAGCCGTGGTACTCGTACTGGTGGTATGCGTAGGGAAGAGCAAACTTATACCACTCCTTGTTCGTGCGAAGCACATCTGGAGGCAATGGGCTGCCCAAGCTTCCTCTTGATAGTTTGCCTTCGGTTATGTGCTCGAGGATGCGTGTCTTGGTGCTAATTTCCAGCGTCTTGCCCCAGAATCCGAACATGGCGGTGCTGGGATCCTCTTGGGTGGCCAGCCCATCTCGACTGGGATCTAGGGTCTGGCGTCGATTTCGTTTCCGATTATGATTTTCTGTCATTATGCTCGTCGGATAATAGCCAAATGGTGACTATCCAATATTTCGTTTGCGGGTAAGGTTGTATATCCTTTGCGGCATCGAGCCCGAGTCAATACAGCAATACTTATGTTAGTCCTGTGTCAAGACGACTTTCTTCCAGCTCGTTGAGCTTGGAGCAAAAATAGAACTCCATCACACCTCGAAACAAATCTTCTGTACTTGAGAATAGACAAAACATCACTAATTGTGTCGAACCAGGGTTCTCGCGACGACAGCAACAGCAAACCTGTCTAAGGGCTACTTATGGTATGTTTCAAGGTCCAACTTGTCCTAGACAGACATCTTTTGCCCCAAGGAGATACAGTTTACCTGAGTATAATGCTAGGAATGGCTGGAATGGCAGGCGCTCCATGATTACAACAGGGAATGCATCATATCCGTCTAGAAATCGGCGAAGGCGGTCTTGAGGTTGAAAGAATCCCGAGCAGAACCATTATAATTCAATCTGGTGTAAATGTGGCGGAGACATCTGAGATAGCGAGATCTCAGTAAGCCCGACATGGTACGCTTCGTCTCTTCCATGTTGACAAATCGGGGGATCAGTCTCGGAAGCGTAAGAACATTGTAACATGCAGACAAAGCCGGAGTGAAGGTAATGCAGAACATAAAAAGGTGCAACTGTTGGGTGGAGTTCCAAACAAGCATGGAAAGGGAGGAACAATGGCCGCTTTTTCAGCAAAACTGTGGCACCTGGGATGACAGTTTCGCTCGAACAAAGGACACTAAAAACAATGGACTTGCGAGAATGACTGATCGAGACTCAAATGAGCACACGGTTTCCTGACTCAGAAATTGTTTTCTTGTTAGAGACTTTCCATCCGTTGTGTCCTTCTTCCAGTGGGATGAACAGGCACGGCATCAGTTCGAAAAACACTAGTCATTTTCGCCGTTAGCATGGCATCTACGGCTTGAGACAGGATAGCAGTTGATTGAAATTCTGGCAAACTGCCTCATTCCAGAGATTCTAGCTTGCGTTGGGCTTGCGGTCTATATGCTTTCATCTTTGATCACATGCACGAAACTCATTTATATGAACTGGAACTGCCTTTAGTCTGCAGAGGACAAGACACAGTTGTTCCAAGGGTTAGAGGGCTTGCGTCATTCAGCTTGCTTGGGATGGTCTTAGTAATCTCCAATCTTCTCACCCTTGTCTCCGGTACCTAGACGAGTCAGCTATGAGCATTACTACAGGACCTGTGTGTAACGAACTCGGCTTGATTTATATTCTGATTAATGATCAGCTAGCCTGCTTGTAGTGCAGGGTACGATGTGCTCAATCCAATCAATCGAGATATTAGAGAGTCTGAGCTGGTACCCCGTCATTTCTCCAAGCCTCAAGTGCCATCGTAGCAGCATAGCATTCTCATGCATTGAAAATCATGCTATGCCTGGTTTGTCCCAGTAGAAATGATTTGTCATCCATGGTCTGGGAACAGGATGACTAATCCCGCCCTCTGGATCCACTCTTCCTGCCAAAATCTGCCACCAGACCAAAACACCCAAACCACAACACCAACAGCGCAACCATGCCCCCACGACGAGGTCAGGCCCGCAATTCCACAACTGCCGCCGGACGGCGCATCAAGACGCGTCGTAGCGCCGCAGCGACACCACCCGTCGCGCCGGCCGCCCCTGAAAGCGAATGGGATCGCATCGTTGCCTCGGTGGCTGCCGAGCCAATCGAGGCGCAGGTCCAGCAATTCAAGGAGTGGAAGCGTAAGTTGTACCATCGGCAGAAGTATCTCCAACAAGCAGATGGGCTGAGAATTACTGTCACAGGGAATGGGTCGCCTCACGAAACCAACTGTCTTGTATGCTCGGACGGCGGCGATAGCGCCACGAGGCCGGATCCACTCATTAACTGCCATACTTGCGCGGTGGCTTTCCATTTTGTCTGTGTTCCCAAGGGCATTGACTGGGAAGCGAACGGCGACCTTTTCTGCCCCATTTGCATCGAGCGGAAATGGAATGTTTCTCCTCCAGAGCTCACGCCTCCTTCTTCTCCTGTTCTCGCACCTACTGAGCAGGACACTGAGCAGGCGGAAAGTGCGCCAGCTGATGAGCCCGCCGCTGCCGCCGCTCTCGCTCCAGTATCTTCCTCTGCCTCAGTTTCTGTCCCTGCCCCGAGAGTGATACCCGTCTCCAACCCTATCGAGGCCTCTGAACCAGCACCGCTGTCGTCCATCCCTCAGACTGAGCCTCAGCCTCTACCAGGGACTCCCGGCAACATGCCCCAAAGCCCTTCTGGTCAGATTGCACACCAACTAAGCATAACCGCACCAATCACCCAGCCGTCAAGTCTCCAATACGACACAGACCTTGAGGGCCACCGTTCGAAACGCCAAAAGTCCTCCCGCTGGGCAACGCTCTCGAGTGAGGTCGACGTCGCCCTTGCCGTGCTCTACCGGGAGCTCGAATCAGGCGTGATGCTCAGAACGCAGGTTGAAGAGCTGCAGCAGCGCGACCGGCAGAACTTGCAGATGATCAAGCTGCGAGACAACAGCATTGCCATCCTGCGTCGGGATCTAGAGTACCGCCAATCAGAGAACGCGGAGCTCAGGCAGATGATTGTGAATATTGAAGAGTATGATGAGTGTAAGAATGAGGTTGTTGTCTTGAAGGAGAAGAATGAGTTGCTTGAGAGGGAGTTGGCCAGATCCAAGGAAGAAACAGCGGAGGCGCGCGAACAGGTTGTTGAGATCAAGAGGAAGCTTGGGACGTTGCTAGATAGCTGAAGTGTTGGTGGTCTGTACAGTATGCTGTTCTTGTTCCGGCTGGTTGGTTGAAGCTTTCTTGATACCCGGCTTTTTTGGGTCGTTATCGTTTTCATTATTTTTTCCTTTTTTCATCAGACAGTCTATTTGAATATTGATCAAATAGCGCGCATGAAGACACGGTTACCTCTCTGATTTTCCATCCTTTCGTTTTGGTAGTAGTCGTAGACCAGAATATGTTTGATGATGGCGGATATATATTTCTTGAACAGTGCATCGTTTGCCATCATACATAGGGACAATCAAGCTAGACCGCCATTGATGAGACAAGTCACGCAGTTTCAAAACCGTGTAAGGAGGGTACTATTATCCTTTAGCATAGAGAAGGAGACAAGTCTCTTGAGTAGATGCTCGTCGTAGAAAGAATGCAGATGCAGTGCCGCTTTTATGTCACGTGCAGCAAAGAGGAGTGACGCAGGAACAACTGCCGCGCTCTTCCCTCTCCAACCTTCCACACTCCACCCTTCATCTCATCATCAACAACGTTCATCATCTTTCCCTTCTCAATTCGTCTTACCAAAGTTCAGTATCATGTCTGATGACTCCAACATGGATGAACCCACCTGCCTCCAACTCCGACCGCGCTTAGGTGACGCCTCGCCCCCGGACCGTTCTTTGGTCGCAGCCAAAGCTTGGAAGCGGGGTAGTCGGGGGACTATTTAACTCAGCCACGCCCTCGATGCGATCCCCAGACACCCATCCTAGCACACTCAACCTACGTCGCTTCGACGCCATGACAGATGCCAGGCGCAAGTCAACGAATGGAGGAACCCCGCGTCCCCGCATCAGGCCATCTCGGGGCCGTGGCCTGAGAACCTCGACCGGGTGGTAAGTCAGCTGAGTTGCTTGTGCCCCTAAGCGACCTCCAAGCTCGCAACTCGCTTACAGGACGATAGCCTTACCTGCCGAGAGAGACGTGTCAAGTGCGACGATGGGAAGCCGACCTGCACGCGGTGCATCAAGGCGGCCCGCGTCTGCCGATATCGCCAACCCCAGGCCCAGGGGTCCGAGCATGCCGGCGCCACCGGAGCCGGGGAACAGAGGGTCGCCCAGCCGAGGATCACTATCGAGACAGCTCCAAGTCCAGCTCCAGCTCCAACGTCGTTTTTCCCGGTCGACCTCAACGGACCAGACGATCATCCGGACCGAGGCAATATCAGTGACCACGGACTGTCGGTGTCAAGTCTAGAGGCTCAGACTCTTCCGTTTACGCTTGGCGAGATCTCCACTCCCTTTGAGTGGTACGACCTGCTGGCCCGGGATGCCATCAGCAACATCCAACGGTCGGGGGAGCCCCAGAACTTCCCCGAGATCACTCTCTCGCGTAGACAGTCGCCCGCTCCGGATTGCATCGAGGCTCCTCTAGGAGTGCTGGAGTACCAGTCCGAGCCTTGGAATTCGGATCATAGGATAGAATTATCGGCGCATGACCTCATCTTCTTTCGGTATTACATTGAGGTGGTCGGGCCGATCCTAGATTTGTTTGATCCCACTCGGCAGTTCACCAACATTGTACCGCATCTCGGCCTGCGGAATACAGGTCTTTTGAAATCCATACTCGCTGTCGGCGCTAAACATATGTCGCTTGGGTATACAAATGTACCTGAAGTTGCATCTCCAGGTGCGAATGCAAGTAGCCCGGCTTCCTTAGCGGGCGCGGCCAACGCGGCCCCGGGCCCAGCCCCGGCGCACATGGCAACACATTATTACTATGAAACACTCCAATATCTCTCACAAACACTACTATACCCCTCATATGCGGACTCACGTGAACTGTTAGCGACATCTACGATGATCAGTACGTACGAAATGTTTGACGCCGACGCTGATCGGGACTCTAGTTGGAGCGGTGACTGGGAGCGACACCTCCGCGGCTCGTTTTGGATCCAGCGCTCCCAGGACAATGACGGCGAGTCTGCGGATGCACTGAGGCGGGCGGTCTGGTGGGCATGGCTCAGGCAAGACCTTTGGGCGGCGTTCCGGGCAGGGCGGCCAACGCTCACCATATGGCGTGCTAAAAAAGCGCTTGAGAAGCTTGACCCGGATGAGCTGGCCACCCGGATCGTCTACATTTGCGCCAAGTGCGTAGAATATGCCGCCCCGGGTAAGATGCCAAACCAGGATCAGGATCCACGAGCCAGGATTGAACAGGGCGACCAACTGCTCCGTGCACTCGAGGATTGGCACCGGGTTCTCCCCCCGTCTTACCAGACTGTCGCTGCTGCTGGATTTGACCCTATGACGGGGACTGTTCGAGCGTCCAGCATCATACCATCAACGAGCCCCGCCGACTCAACAAATTGGGCTGCAGATGGAACAGGGTCGCAGGAGCCGAGCACCGTGTCTATCCTCCCTGTTTGGATCCACCCGCCCAACCATGCTGGGGCGATGCAAATGTACCATTTCGCAAAAGCCGTGGTGCTACTAAACCAGCCCACGATGGGAGGACTAAATGCCTATGTCGCTCGCCAGAAACAGCTTAGTGAAAGCGTGCACCTGGTCTGCGGCATTGCCAACGCCTGCCAAGAGCATGAGTCGGCAATAGCTTTTGTGAATGTACAAGCCCTGTTCGCTGGTAAGTACCTTTTCCTTCTTGTGAAGCCTTGCTGACGAGATCAGTCGGACAGTTCGTTCAGTCGCCTGCGATGCGGGTCGAAGTTCTCCGTACTTTAGAAAATATGTTGAGGATCAGCAGAATCCCGGCCAACGGGCTGGTTGCGGAACTCAAAAGGGTGTGGCAAAAGGCATCGGGATAGCGATAAGTGAAAAATTTATTCATTTCATTATGTTCTATGACTACCAAGCTCCGACGATACCAGCGATCGGAATATCAATACCCGTTGTGTACGAGGCTCCGTCCGATAGGAGGTACACGTAGGCCCCTCCCAGCTCCTTGGGGTCTGCCAACCGCGGCATTCCGCCGTAGTATTGCATCTTGAGGTCCCAGTCCGGCGCTTGATCCACAAAGTAGGTCATGGCGGTCTTGATGAATCCAGGGGAGATGGAGTTGACACGGATACCGTGTTGCGCCCACTCCATAGCAAGCGTATGTGTCATGTTTCGCACAGCTCCCTTCGTGGCGCCATAGGGAGCGCTTGGTGCCGCACGGTTAGGTCGGTAACTCGTCATGGACGCAGTAAAGACAATGGACCCCTTGATACCCAGTTCGATGAACTTCCGAGCGACCGTCGTCGCACAGAAGTACGCGCCAAACACATTGAGGTTGAACAGCTTGTCGATCTCGGCGCGACTAAAATCCAGGGCTGGCTGGTGTTTGGTCATTCCGGCGTTGGCGACAAAGCCGTGGATAGCCCCGCGCGCGGAGACAACGGCGTCGATTGCTGAGCGGATGCTCTCTTCGGATGTGACGTCGCAGTTGATGTATTGGAGGCGTTTTGCATCGCCGGCCTTCTGCTGCACGGCGGTGAATTCCTCGCCAGGCTCGAATAGGTCTAGACTGTACACGGCCGCGGCCTCGTTGGCCAGACACACTTCGGCGATGGCCAGCCCGATGCCCCTGTTTGCGCCGGTTATGGCAATGACCTTGTCCTTGAGAGTGATTCGCCAGTCATGGTCGGGGCTTGGCAGGGTGTTGAGGAAGGCAGGTGTGCCGTTGCTGGTTCCGTTTTGTTGAGACATGGTGATGATGAATGTGAAGATGTAATTGAGACTTGATCGACTAAAGCTTGATTTCTTGCCGATTGGGGTGCCTTTATGTGCCTTTTATCCATGTCCATGATGCGCTTTTGACGGGTTGAGCACGCATCGAGGAGTACGGGGTCCCACGTTTCGCCTGTGGGAATACGACGCCCGAGTGCGTCGAGGCGAGCATGGATCCACGTAGACCCATGGATGCTGGGTGGTCTCGCATCGAGGCCATGAAATGAGCGAGTCTCCGGCTTATCTTCCTCGCTTCGTTCTCTGATTGGCTCAGACCGGGCTCACCACTCGCGGGGAAACCCCATGGGGAACAAAGGAAGGTTTAGTTATATCCCTCGTTGATGCCATGCTACATTAGAGCCGTCTCCTATCTCAGCCAGTCACCCAATACATCGACTTCAACATGGATGCCAAGGACCTTGACGATTATCACAATGGCGACTCAAATCACATCGAGGCCAGCCAGGAGGTCTTCTGGACCGAAGACGAGGAGAAGAAGCTTGTCCGCAAGATCGACTTCTTCCTGCTGCCGAACATCTGGATTATGTACTTGCTCTCATACATGGATAGGACGAACATTGGAAATGCCAAAGTTGCGGGCATGTCTGACGACCTGGGCCTCTCATCGGATCAGTACAGTATCGTCCTCGTTGTCTTCTTCAGTAAGTGTTTCTCCTGCTACCGATAGAGGTGGAAAACAATACGAACAGTTACTAACAGGACGATAGTCGGTTATGTCGTTTTCGAGCCACCGTCCAACATGATCCTCGTCCGGTCCCGACCGTCCCTCTACCTCCCAGCGATCATGTGCCTCTGGGGCGTGCTGACATGCATAATGTCCGTCGTCCAGCACTACCACCATCTCGTCGTGCTCCGAGTGTTTATCGGAATTGTGGAAGCGGGTTTCGCTCCCGGTATCCTGCTTATTATTTCCTCCTGGTACAAACGCAAAGAACAGTCTAGGCGGTTCGCTGTCTTCATGTCGGCAGCTATCCTGTCCGGAGCATTCGGAGGCCTCATTGCGGGTGGAATCACGGACGGTCTTGAAGGCGCGCACGGAATTCGCGGATGGCGGTGGCTCTTCATTGTTGAGGGTGCTGCCACCGCCGGGTGGGCGATCATCTCGACATTCCTGCTTCTTGACTACCCCGGGACCTCGAAACGGCTGACAGAGCGGGAGAAGGCAATTGCTGTTGCGAGACTGAAGGAAGGTACAGTTGCGGTGAGCCCTGATGAGCGGCCCGGGAAGTTGCAGAGCTTCTGGATGGCTTGCAAGGACTGGCGGACCTGGGGGTTCACGATTGGTTACATGGTATGCATCATCCCTTTCTATTTTTCAAAATTTACAATAACTAATCCTCTCACCTAGGTCATCGTCGGCTCCTCAACCCTAACATACTTCTACCCGACTCTAGTCGAGGGCCTCGGATACGCCGGCAGGATGGCACAATACATGACGGTAGGTTATCCCCCAGCTATAACGCCACTGAAACAACCAACCAACTAACATTTCTTACCTCAAGGTCCCCATCTACGCCGTCGCCTTCGTCTGCACAATGATAACCAGCGTCTTCAGCGACAAATTCCCCACCTACCGCGGACTGATCATCGCCGGTTGGCTCGCCGTCTCTATGATAACATCGATCATCGTCTGTGCCGTTTACGACTTCACGGCGCGCTACGCCCTGCTCGTGATTATGGCTGCCGGTCTGTGGGTGTCGAACGCGACCTCGCTCAGTTTCGCTTCGTCGTCCTTCTTCTCCATGGACCCCGAAGTCCGCGCCCAGGCGCTCGCCCTTATGAACGCCCTCGGCAACCTGGCCCAGATCTACGGCGCGTACCTCTTTCCGAGCGATGATGAGCCGAAATATCTCATGGGCTTTGGGGTTATTTCGGGGATGTTGGGGGTTGGTGTTATCACGTATGTGCTTATGTTTGTGTTTGTGAGGAGGGCTGAGGCGAGGGCGTCGGCTTCGACTTGAGAACTTGGACGGTCGATGGAAGGATAGTTTGGGAGGTGGATGATGGGTGATGTGTATATGATATTATCTAACGAATGTATGCTTCTGTATTGCTGTGAAATTTGACGAGCATTATGTTGCGATCGACGATCTTATTATGAGTAGCTAAGACATGCGCCCATTACCCTATAAACACTCACGTTCCTCTCTGGTTGAGTTCTACTCTCGTTTCATGATGCTCTTGTCAATAATTGACCATCCTCTAACCTCCGCTATCTCGCTGTCTATCCCGAGGCCATTTCCAATCCGTACAACAGTGAAAGATTTGGAAAGGTTCGAAACTTCCAGTCAATCCTTGCGCAGCCGGGGCTAATCCGGCTTAACCCGCTCCTGCCTGTCCCAGCAGCCTGGGACTTTAAGTCGATTGATCAAGGATCGAGACAAGACGGTCAGGATCGTAGCTGATGCTTAGGGCATTTTCCCTTCGCCTCCCAGATGCTGGTTTCGTGAATCGAGAGTATAGTTTGAATAAGATATATATCTTAAAAGGTAAATTCAAACATCAAGTCGTCAAATACATGCACGAATAACTCCTAAATAAAATCAAACCCAAGCTCCCCCATTGTGTCTAGTATCTAATGCACATTCGGATGCTCAACACCCAAGCTCGGGCCCCCATTCAGCTCCCTAAAGTCCCCACGAAGACTCTCAATTCCCTCAGTCTTGACCTCCTCAACAAACCCCTTGACTTTCTGGGCGATGCTCGGTCCAGAGAAACCAAAGTGCTCGTAGACCTCCTTGCACGGCAAGCTCTTACCCCACTGATTCTGGCTGATCGCCGCATCAGCATACCGCTCCCAGCCGATTGATGGGTACGCCTCGACAGCGACGGCGGGCTTTCCGGCACGGGACTTGAGAACAGATTGCTTGTATTCACGGGACTGCTGCTCAAAGAGGCGCACGCAGGGGAAGGACAGGACGCGCGCTTTGATGCCCTCCTTCGCTAACAGCTCGCGCGCGGCCATGGTGTAGGCCATTTCGGAGCCGACGCTCATCAGGGTCACGTCAAAGTCTTCTTCTTCAACGAAGACGTACGCGCCCTTCTTGACGCCTTCGCGGGAAGAGTGCTCAGGGAACTGTGTGAGGTTTTGGCGGGAGAGGGCCAGGACGGAGGGAGTGGTGTCGTGCTCGATCGCTGCGATATATGCGCCAACCGTCTCCTCGGCATCGCAGGGGCGGATGAAGAGCATGTTTGGCATGGCACGGTAGAGTGCGGGGACAGCGATAGGTTGGTGAGTAGGTCCGTTCTCGCCGACGCCAATGCTGTCGTGTGTCGCGATGTGGATCTGGTGGAGACCCTGGAGAGAGGCCATTCGGACGGCTGCGGCGGCGTATAGGTGGAAGACAAGGTATGTGCTTGTGACCGGGATGAATGTTCCCTTGTTAAATGCGGCGAGACCGTTGGAGATGGAGCACATGGCATGCTCGCGGATGCCGTAGTGGATATAGCGGCCGGCGTAGGTGCCGGTCTGGCCGCAGACAGTCTTGAGTTCGGGAGATTGGAAATCAACCTTGTTCTTGTAGGCGACGTTGACGGAGGGTGTGAGGTCCGCTGTACCGACGAGGAAGTTCTTGACATTCTGGCCGAGCTTGTCGGTCACAACGAAGGCGGACTTGCGCGAGGCTGTGGGGTTGGTAGGGAGGTCTTCCTTGGCCGGGATGCACTTTGTCCAGTCCGCTGGCATCTTGCCGGCGACGCGGAGGTCGAATTCATCGGCGAGAATGGGCTCAGCCTCGCGGTATTTGGCGACGGTCGCGTGCCAGTCCGCTTCGTGGGTTTGACCGCGGGTGGGGATGTCGCTGAAGAAGTCGTAGACGTCTTGGGGAATGTGGAAGTGTTCTTCGGGGTTCAGGCCGAAGGAGCGCTTGACATTGGCGACTTCGTCAACACCGAGGGCGGCGCCGTGTGCATCGGCTGTGCCGGCTTGCTTGGAGCCGACGCCGATGGTGGTGCGGATGTTGATGAAAGTGGGCTTCGTGGCGTGACGGGCGGAGTTCAGGGCGTTGACGATAGCTATGTATGTGAGTATTGGAAGATAATAAAGGATGAGAGAACATACCAACAACATCCGAGTCTCCATCATAGACATCCACGACCTCGAAGCCGGTCGCGCGCATTTTGGTGTTGATATCCTCAGTGTTGGCAACATCAGCGGTACCATCGCAGGTAACATTGTTGTTATCGAAGATGACACAGAGGTTGTTGAGCCTCCAGTGACCAGCCAAAGACAGGGCCTCAAGACCAACACCCTCCTGAAGACAGGCGTCACCGACCATACACCAGGTCATGTTATTTACGACCTCGTGACCGGGCTTGTTGTATGTCGCGGCGAGGTTCTTCGTTGCCATCGCAAGACCAACTGCGTTAGCAAGACCTTGACCCAGCGGGCCGGTCGTGACTTCAACACCTTCGTTCTCGATTTCAGGGTGACCGGGGCAAAGCGAGCCGGGGTCGGTGGAGTGGTAAGACTTGAGCTGGTCGAGGGTCATGCTCTTCACGCCGACGAGGTGCATGATGAGGTACTGCCAAAGACAGGCGTGGCCTGGCAATGGTTTTAGCCAGAGTCGCATGCATTTTTGAAGACGAACATACCGTTCGAAAGAACGAAGCGGTCGCGGTTGAAGTAGTTACAATTCGTCGGTGAGTACTTCATGACGTACTTCCATAGCGCGATACCGATAGCAGCCATGCCCATAGGGGCTCTATAACACCGATGGTTAGCTATAATTTGTCGATACTCCAATCACAACGGACAACATACCCAGGATGTCCATCACCATATTGCTGTACGAGATCCGCAATGAAGGCTCTGAAGACATTCAGCACGCGCTGGTGCTTCTCGGCGCTCTCGAAGTTGACAGCGCCATTGCCGTTAATTGCGTTGCTGATGGCACTGACTGCCTTGGAAGGCAGGGCCTGGATGACTTCGGCCTTGGGGAGGAGTTCTAACGCAGGAGCCATTGTGTATGTGAGTGGATGAGTTGTTGATTCAGCAATCGAAGACGAGGCCGCTGCCCGCCCTTATACCCCAGACGACTCCCCATCTCCATCGTGTCGGACAATGACTTTCTGGATCGCGAGGGTTTGGGATCGAGACGAGTGTGTAGAGTGGCAAGTTTGGAGGCATCGGCGTTGTTTTGGTGGACGCGCTCGCTTCGAGCCCATCGTGCTCGAAGCGAGCCCACCCCCGCGAAATCGGGCTTCCCCCACGGGCTTCGGCCATTGACCGAGACCACGGGACTTGAGATCCGCCTGGAGGCTGGTCAGCACAGGCCAGCTCTCGCCACGAGCGAGCATGCTGACAGTGCCCAGGTGGAGACGGTCGCTTCTCCGGGGTGCGAGTGGCGGTGAAATAATAATGCGGCGAGAAGCTGAGCAGAGAGAATGGCAGTCACCTGATGACCCGTGACCTTCTTGGCAGCGCGTCCTGCTGGGGTAAGCACTTAAGTCATGTGATCTCTGCCTGAGGCCCTAAGTGAGTGCAGCTAGCCTGAACACCGCGCTTAAGGAATTGGAGATTTGCCCCGCCAAACCCCACTCCACTCCTTTCAATCCCATCTAACTTCGTCTGCAATCAATGGGGGGCAGCCATATTAGCCTAGACGTATGGTATCTCGTCTTCGAAAACGTCATCACCAAAGCAGACCTCTTGAACCTCTGCCTCGTCTGCCGCTCCTTCAATGACCTCGCCACTCCATTCCTTGACCGGTACAAGGCCATTTTGCACAAAATCAAGCTCTTCCAACACCCCGCCTCAAACATAATTGAATATAAAGCTCTAGATGAAGACTATGAGTCCATACTACCGCTACTACGAAGCGATGATGACGACGACGACACCCGCGGTCTGAAGAGCTGGGTCCAAGAGCTGCTCATCACCCAGCATCCATTTTACTGTAGGACCTATGAATATGGTCCAGCTAAAGACAAGGCAGCTTTGGTCTCGCAGCAGATAAGAGACTCCTTGATCAGTCTGATCACCCGGCTGCCGAACCTACGAAAGGTCCTGCTAAACCTGCACGAGCTCCAGTCCGCCGAACTCATCCATCAGATCGTGGACCACCCAAAAAGGCCAGAAGTCTGCCTCTCGCTGAAATATTTCTTCGAGGGCACACTGCAGCGCTGGATGGAGCGAGACCAGGCCCGAATCGCGCCTCTGTTTCCGCGCGTCTCAGAACTTATTATCTCTGTCAACCCCTATTATGGGAATTCTAGCGAGTGGCTCGCCTTGGGCAATTTGTTCACAAACGAGCGCATGCTAATCGCGCAGCATATGTTCTTCCACTGCCCGAATCTCCGCGCCTTCTCGCTGAGTGTCCCTGGTACTTTACTGGCGGGGGATGAGCATTCCGTGACATGGCCGGTCATCAACTCATTCCAGCTAACAGGGGCCAAGACATGGAAATTTCCGCCGCTCCAGAAACTCGCTCTCAGTGGGTACCACATGCGCGACGAGGAGTGGCCGCACTGGCGTGATGGGCTTGATTGGTCGCAGTTGAAAGTTTTGTTATTTGGACCGATGAACACCTATGGTGTCCTGGGTCGGCTTGCTGGGGTTGCGATCTTTCTTACATCGTTGAATATCGTCTGCTTTGAGGAAAAGGACGAATTCAAGGACCGGCGGGGCCTGGCGGAGCTCCTCAGGTCATTTGGTAGTTTAAGAAAGCTGGAGTTGGAGGGGTTCATATGCGATATTGATGCGATTGGCCACCATAAAAACCTATCTTATCTTTGTCTGCACGAGGATGAGTCCTCGAGAGCAGGAGCGCAGAATCGAAGGAGAGTTCTCACCGTCGAAGAGCTGGATTATTTGGACCAGAAATGTCCTGACCTGCGCCACTTGGAAATTGATATTAGACGGGGGGGCGGTCAACTGGTGAGTTCCATTGGGCTAGGCTAGAAGCCGCCCCAGCCATAGCCCTACCCTACCCTCCCGTAACCATGCCTTCGAATTTAGGGTACTGACAGAGAAATACGTCTACAAATAGCCCCAAGACATCCTAACTAAACTCGCAACATCCTTCAAAAGCCTGCACTGGCTCTCGTTGCACTTCGAACTCGGAATCCTAGATTGTGAGCCCATCACGCCGACCTTGACGCTAGAAACGGCGCGCAGCATCGGGCAAATGATGTTTGATCTGCGCAGACAGGCTGGTCTTGTCGGGATCACGAATCCGAATGCGAATTCGCATTCGTACACGCTCGAGCTGTGGACGGGGGCTAGATACCGTCTGACCCACTTATCCTCAACCTCCTGGGAGACGGAGTTTACGAATGCGTATAGAGTCGGTCTGCCTACTGGAGCTGAAGCGGGGGACGGTGGCAGCGAGGTGGAGGTTTGCTTGACGAAGGGGAAGGGGTTGGATCCTGCTCGGCCGAGCGAGACCCCTGATCTATGATGTGGTTCGAAGGTTTAGCTAGGTGGATACCTAGATCTATCTAACTATGTACATGCAGGTTCAAGTTGATCTAATACCTCTAGTATGAGCCTAGGCAAGGTCGCACTTGATTGGTGATACATCAAGCAGCCTGCCAGTGCTCGACCGAGGTTATATCCAGAGACATGCAATTAATCATAGAGCGCTGGCTAGGTTTCTAGGTAGAATGCAACCTACCTGGCCTTATACCGGGATGAGCTCTAGATCCAAGGTAATATAGTACATATTCCTAAGTGAATCGCTACCAAACCTTATATCGTGGAATACAAGGCGATATCTATGTAAGCAGGGACTGCGGGGTCAGCTATTATTTAGTAAAACTCATGTATTCGCAAGAGTTTTCGCCGTGATAATTTCAGCCCTTTCACTCTAGATGTATAGTTAGTCAACGAAGCTTAGGATCGAGGGTCGACAACTAGGCTTACCATTGCGCCATCCTAATCACACGTTAAGGTATACATCATGGAATACCAAGTGCTCCAGGTCTTCAATATGAGATAAACAGGATTTGGATAGGAACAGCATCAACCTGCATATCCACGAATAGTGCAGCACAAATCTATGCATAAGATGGCTGACGCACGTGACAGGACCCTTGCTCGGCGACTCAGCCCCTCCATCAACAGGCATCCATCAGACCACAACACTCCATCCCACCCTACTCAACGATCTCAATCTCTTCCATCGCAGCCTGGCTTTTCCCTATCTACCTCGCAGCGTGCCTTCGACTATTCCGCCCCAGATCTCGCACCCACCATGTCCTCCACCGTCTCCACCCCGACCCCCGCACTGGTCTTCTACGACATCCAGATGCGCGAGCCAGTGCAGCAAACCGCCTGCTCGCCAAATCCAACCAAGACACGCCTAACGCTCAACTTCAAGGCCATCCCTTACAAGACCTCCTGGGTGGACCTGCCGGACGTCGCCCGCACCCGCAAATCCCTCGGCGTGCCCGCGGGGCGCAAATTCGCCGACGGGACCGAGTTCTACACCCTCCCGGTCGTCGTTGACGAATCCAACAACAACACCAAGCTCGGCGACTCCTTTGACATCGCCGTCTACCTGCACGAGACGCACCCCCACTCCGGCGGGAATCTGTTTCCCGCGCTCCCGGAGGGCCAGAACCTCGACTTCCGCACCTCCAACACGGCCATGCTCGTCCCGCTGTCTGAGTTGAGCGAGACGGCGCGGCAGGAGAAGTACGTTGAATTCGCGGAGTTCAACACGCATGTCGACGCCGCTTTCACGATGCACACGATCCTCTGCGTCACGGGCATGCCGTTTAACCCGGCGACTGCTGAGGCGTCCAAGGCGGAGTTCTGTCGGCGCGCGGGCATGCCCTCGTTCGAGGCGTTTCATGTGACCGGCGAGGCGCGCGACGGGATTCTGGCTGCGTTTGAGGCGACGCTCGGGGATCTTGCAAGGTTGTTTGTGCGGGATCAGAGCGGCCCGTTTATTCTGGGCTCCGAGCCCTGCTATGCGGATTTCATTGTTGGGGGGTGGTTGCGCATGTTTCGGGTTTGCTTGCCCGCGGAGGAGTGGGAGATGGTGAGGAGGTGGCATGGGGGTGTTTTTGGGCGGTTGTTCGATGCTCTTGGAAAGTATTATGAGATTAAATAAAGAGTAAATATGAGTCTCATACTGTGTTTACATCAATGCCGAGCTGGGGCCTCGAGATCAATTATTTCCAGTTGACCTTGGGAAGCAAAAGAATACCAAAAAACTTGAGCTCGGTGCTCAACATCTAACTAAGATAGTTACCCTAGATCTCGGTACCCCACTCGACAACGAGCAAATGATGGAAAGCGCTATACAGGGGGAAGAAGTGATTCATTGGACAGCAAAATTGGTGATGGTTTCTGGCTGTATAGGGTTGGTAGTCATTACTACGGCCATTAAGTCGACGGCGGAGACTGGCCGCGATGGCTTCATCGTCCGGAAGGCCTGCTACTGCCGTTATTTATATTGTCACTTTGCTTCCACATTTGCAGCCTGAAGCTCCCTGTTCGCCATCTCCGCCAACCTGCGACGATCGACCTTACTATTCCCGGTCTGCTCATGTGATATCCATTTGATCAGCATGGAATCCATGATATAGAAAAAAAAGAAAAAGAAAAAGAAAAGGTGGGGGGTCGGTCACTCACGCTCGCAATTGGGATGGAGTCAATGAGCACAGCACCGCCGAGAAGTTGGATCCACGGCGGGAGTTCCTGCTGCATCCAAGAGATCAGCTCGTCTGCGGACAGGATCGAGCTGTCTTCGCGGACAATGTAGCCCCGTGGAACGGGTTCCTCGCCTTCTTGTCTGCAGCGTGAAAATCGGTCAGTCAGTACTTAGAAGCATTCGAGTCAAGACATCTGAG
>RHLP01000570.1:0-22094 GCA_003719405.1 Aspergillus incahuasiensis
TTGTCGAGGAGGGGGCGTGGGAGGGATGTGCTTTGATGGTGGTCACCCGGGTAGGGTTGGGAATAGCATGGTGGTTACATTGTGGGGGTCGGATAATCAACTGCGAAATGCAGAGAAGCAAGCGTGGATGTACTGAAAGAGAGGACGAGGTCTCACACTAGGATAAGTAGTTCAAAAAGTTCCGACTATCGAAGCAATGATGGACTAAAGCACAGTACTGGCCTGTATTGTGGAGACATGGTCAGTATAGCAAGGATCAGAAGGCTGTAGTGTTCCTTCTGTCCAAACGACGGACCTGATGTTGAATAGGAGGGGATGGTGCTGTTGGACTTGATCCGATAGTACGACGCATGGCCCTCCTCAATCCAAGAACTTATAGTCAGTGTAGCAAAATGTTGCAATTTGCCAGTTGACGGACCTGACCTTATCGCGCGTCGTGTATGGCACTGATTAAGCACACGTGGATCGCCTTATTCTCTGTCTGGGGCTACGCGCTATGCCGCTTTTGGACGCTTGGAGACGGTCCGCCGTAGTCTTGGCGGAGTTGCACTTATCGCGTCGCGCGTTAAGTGATTTCGACACGCGAACAGTGGATGTTCACTACCGCCGCCACAACTATACAATTGCCATTGCAAATAATACACCCCAGGACACCATTCTACTCCAGCTTGCGCATGCACTCAAAATGCAATAATGGCCACCGTTACTGTCTCAGATATCACAACTCAGGCGGTCACCCTGCGCGCCGAACTGAAGGAGTGGGAGAGGGAGTTTGCGGCAGCCAATGGTGGCAAGAAAGCAGGTCGAGGAGACATCAAGAAAGTCCCGGAAATAGGTACGTCCTCTAGCGCCATTCATCAGCTACCGTTATATCATGACTTTCGCTAATCGTGCCAAACAGCTGCCAAATACAAAGAATACTCTCGACTAAAGTCCGAAGAGTCGGACTCCAGGAGCAAGAACACCAAGTCGCATTCAAATCCAATTGACCCTGAGGAACAACCAAAGAAGCGCAAGCACTCTTCACCACATGGACCAGAACATAACCATAGCCGGGCCCTAACGACATCTACACCTCGGAAAGCGGCAACGGGCATCTTCCAGACACCGTCAAAAGCAAAAACCAGACACCCTGTAGACGTCGACCCCTATGATTCGCCGTCCGTATTGCGGCGGCTCTTCAGCCCCTCCACGCATATGCAAGCTTCTCCACTCAAAACGGCGATCGGCCCAACGCCACAGCGCGATGGGAAAGCACTCGGTCTTTTCGATCTCCTTTCTGAGTCCGGTGGCAGTACCGCAACGCCCTCGGCAGACAGGATAGCAAGCCTCAAGGGAATGACTGCGCAAACGCCCTCGAAGAAGCGGAAGACAATGGATACAATTACGGAGGAAGATGAAGAGGAGGAAGACACACCACGAGTGGAACGGACTCCGGCTTCATCGGGAAAGAAATACATGCTTTCGGCCCTTTTTGCGACGCCAACGGCTTGGAAATACTCTTCTATTGTTGATGATGGCACTTCGAGAGGGGCTATCGGAAACAAAACCGGCGTGAATCAAAGCCCGCAACCTACGCGAAACGCAGACCCCGCCACTGCGAGTCTCGAGACCCCGTCTTTCCTCCGCCGATCCACGTCTGGCCTCACCGGGCTTGAGCCAAGCGGCCTTAGTCCCATACCTGTGCGCAAACCGCAGCAGTTCGTGGGCAAGGGCCTGTCCCAGATTGTCCAGGGTTTACGCGACATGGAAGAGGAACGCCTTGAGGACGAATGGGACGTGCTCCGCGAGATCGAAACCGAGCAAACGAACGCAAGTGTCAACGTCCCTGATAGCCAGCCGGCAGATAGCAACACAGCGGGCCGGACATTCAAAAAGAGGGGCCAGAAGCGCACAACCAGATTAGTACGCATGAGGCCGGTCGTTGCGCCCAAGACCACAGCTACCAGATCCCAGTCACAGTCACAGCCGCAGCCTCAACCCCAGCGCTCTACTACGCCAGTCGTCGAGACTGGGGAGTTCGACGAGTACGGCATTGATGACAGCGACCTAATCGCCATCGCCGAGACACAATTCGATGGCGGAGCTGAAGATATTCCCGATCCCTTCGACGACGACCTAGATTCACTGCAGTCAATGTCAGAGGTCGAACCAGATCTATACTCAGACTCCGATCCAGACTACGACGTCGAGTCGAAACCAATGGGTCGGAGCAAGAGCTTCTCGGAGAAAATGAAGGAGGCTATTGGGGCTGCGGGGCCAGGTAGCGGTGCGAAGCGAGCGCAAGAAGAACGGGAGAAGATGGCGAGGGCAGAGAGAGAGCAGGAGAAGGAAAACATCGATGCGAATGCGAAGAAGCCTTCAACAAGAAAATACAATCCTCAGGCTCATGCGAACTACAGGTCGCTGAAGATTCGGAATAGAGGGGGCAGAGCTGGAGGGCGCAACTTTGGGCGATTTCGACGGAGGTGATTAGGAGGATCGCCTTGCTATTCTAACGAGAAACGACTTTTACTCTTGCATTCTTAACATCATAGATACCATATATCTTAGCGGTGGGTTGGTCTATATAATACCTTCTATATGCATTCACTCATGACATCATTGAAAACTGCTTCGGCCCTATTAGTCCGGTATATAACGGTCTCGCGCATGCTGAACCCTCCTCGCAATGGAATCCGGTGTTCTGTTCTGGCGCCCTGACCCACGAGCAATCCGGGGCTTGCCGATACGGCCACGAGGGCCACCACCACCTCTGTAAACAGGAGTAGAGGCCCGACTGGTAGCCCGGGAATCCATTCTTCGAGCGGACGTAGCCGGTTCGTCATATTGAACGTTGCGATCCCAATCCTCCAGGGAAAGATATGGACTTCTCAGCCAAGCTTGAAGCTCGTGCAGGAATAGAGACGCATTTTCCCGCCCCAAAAAATCTCGCAAGAGTTCCTCAGCCTGTCCCGCGCTACCCTTGATATCCACCGTCCGGAGTATAGCGACGATGTACTCGAGAAGGAACTCGGCATTGTTTCCGCGGCGGCTCTCGAGCCGTTGTTCCCCCGGTCGAGTTGAAGGAGAGGATGATGACGATAAAGTGTCGGGTTGGAGGAACTCAAAGACCCGCAGCTCTCGTCGGATCCATTTGCGCGCCCGCGATACTAGCTCTTCATCCCTGTTGAACATCTCCGGTGTAAACTCGCGGTATTGCGAGATGCGGTTCGAGCCCACGCGCAGGGAGTAGAGACGGTTGCGGTAGATGTGCTGTCTGCGGAGGAGGGGGTCGTTCGGGTGTTGTGGCGGAGGGCTTCGCGCGCGTCGCGGCCGACGGGGGTTCCGATGTGGTAGCCGGCCATGCGCATTGATGTGTGCCGTAGAGGCTACATTTGTCGACGGAGGAAGTTCAGGAAGCTGGTAGATCTTCGGGCCGTTGGGGTGTTCGAGCTGGTATTTAACCGAGGATACGTCGCTCTTGCCTGCATCTGTTAGCAGAGAGTCATGAGACAGACAGAACCGGTCCCCATACAAAGTGGACAATTGCGGCGCTGTTCCAGCCAGTTTACGAGGCAAAGGAAGTCAAAGTTCGCATGATTGCAGGACACTGCCACTGCGGCTTCGGTGATGGGTTCGAGGCAGATGACGCAGGGGTCCGATGCATCTTCCTGCTTCTGCTCCTGCGCTACCTCTTGGAGGGTTCGCTGCAGGATTCGCTGTTGGATATCGCCATCATCGGTCATCAGTCGGGCACAGCGAGCTTGAAGTTAGTTGTGGTTGAAACGTCGAGATGTTGTGAGGTGGCTGTGACAGCATTGCTTTCACCTCCGCGCGCCCGGTCACGTTGCCCGCTTCCGCAACAATTTTCGGAAGCCCCAACTGGTACACGAGGATTGCTCTTGACTAACACCACGAGTAGCATTTGTTGCCCTGACTTGGACCTTCGTCTGGAGAAAGGAGACACTTTTACTCACTAGATACATTATAGCGTTATCATGCCAATCGAGTTATGATCAAAAGATCTGCCAAGTCAGTTATCGCTGAGAGCTACGCAATGGCGCGCGGAACAGCAAATGGGTCTCTCGTAGACCACCAGTCTTTATCGCGGACTATTACCGGACTAAGGCGATGGTCGATTATCAACAGAGATCTACCAGGTGAGGCTCTTGCTGCATCTTTCCGTCCGTTGGCAAGGATGATACTGACCTTGTGTGCCCGCGATTCATAGCTGCGCCACAAGTCAGGGCAATTCACATCTACGACTTCGACAACACATGTAAGAATGGAACTTGAGCTACAGGTTACCGAATACCGCAGAGTTAACCACTTCGTCCAGTGTTCTTCAGTCCCCTTCCAAATCCCCAGTTATGGAACGGTCCGAGTATCGGATTCCTACAAGCCTATGAAAGTTTTGCGAATGGAGGGTGGTGGCATGATCCTAACCTTCTGTCTGCCACTGGCGATGGCTTGGAAAAGGAAGAGCCTCGCGCCTGGAAGGGTTGGTGGAATGAACGGATTGTGCGAGCTACATACACATGCCCCGGGACGTGAACTGATTACATATAGGTACAACTGGTCGAGCTGAGCATGAAGCAAAAAGATGCAATCACAGTGCTTCTGACCGGTCGATCTGAAGCTGGATTCTCAGATCTAGTCAAGCGCATGGCTGATAGCAGGAAGCTCGAGTTTGATCTCATCTGCTTGAAGCCCGAGGTTGGACCGAACGGTCAACGGTTTTCGTCGACAATGGACTTCAAGCAGAACTTCCTTTCAGACATTGTTCTCACTTATGAGCAGGCCGATGAAATTCGGGTCTACGAGGATCGCCCAAAGCAGTGAGTCCCCATTGGCTTTCCGCCCAGTGGCTTCGTTCTAACCCAGTCGCAGTGTGAAGGGATTCCGGGACTTCTTCGAGGCGCTAAACCGCAACCTGCAAGCAATAAGCGGTCCTGATACACGGAGACCCATTAACTCTGAGGTTATCCAGGTAGCTGAAGGTTCCGCGTACCTGTCCCCCGTAATTGAAGCTGCGGAAGTGCAGCGCATGATCAACTCTCATAATGTTGCCACTCGCAATCCGGCGCTGAACGTGACTAAATCACCTTACGGCCGGCTGAGTATTAAGCGCACAACTTACTTTACCGGGTATTTGATTCCAAATACGGACTCCGACCGTCTCATCAGACAAGTCTTGAACCCATTGCTGCCCCACGGGCTAGCTGACTCTAATGACCTGAAGTATATGGCTAACAGTATTTTGATCACTCCACGACCAGCAAGCCGTTCAGTCTTGGATAAAGTCGGCGGCATGGGCAAAAAGTTGAGTTGGGTTGTTACCGGAACTGGTGTCTTTGAGAACAGAGTCTGGGCCGCCCGGCTGCAGCCAGTTCCAGGCACAGAGAAATATCATACAGAAAACAGAGTCCCATACGTGGTTCTGGCAGTACGAAAAGGAGCTCGACCCGTCGATGCTTCAAAGATCCATAACTGGCACCCTGTTCCCAGCGATAGGGCTATTGGCATTGAGAGCGTCGTAGGCGAGAAGGTTGTGCTCCGCATCGAAGAAGATGGCCAGAGCGATGAACAGTTCATGAACAGGTCTGGCAAGAGACGCCATCAACAGGAGAAAGATGATGATATCCTCTACCCAGGCCAGAGTAAGCCTGAAGGACAGCATGGACGCCAGAACCACAACTACCGTGGCAACAACCGTCATGGGCATGATGATGGGCATCGTCGAGGAGGATATCGTGGCCGTGGCCGTGGCGCCGGCCCACGCGGTCGGGGTAATGCTCGTGGAGGTAATCGTGGTAGAGGCCGTGGTCGTGAAACTGGCCATCCGGCATACTACAAGTCTCTTGATGATCATTCCGCACATGAGGGGGTTGGTGGCGGGTTTGAAGAGAGGCCCGGTCCCATGAACTACTAGCTTCCTAAAAGTGTTCTCAAACATCATATATTGTCTCCTTGATGTGTTTAACGGCGCTGAACTTGGACGAAGCAGAGGCTGTTTTATAAATGGGCATTTCTTTCCGATGCTTTGGTTGCGTCGATGCAGCCTATCTTGATTGAGCCTTTTCGATCTAGGGCATCAGCCCAAGCACAAATAAATTAGTCTCTGCATGGAAGTAAATCTGGCTTGTTGCCGATACCACTCTGTTGCAGCCTCACTGACCTGAATTGTGTATATGGATCGATACCCCAGGTATATAATAGGTGTTGAATCACGGGACATTTTCCTCGCGTCGGCAAGCATCGCCCCTTGAATACTCCTCACCACCCCTTGAGTATTTTCTCTCGTCCATCCTAGTATTTCGGTGAATCAAACACATACTCGCCATAATTAAATGCTCCGTCCGACTCCTGATCCCTCCGGTACTAGCGTCAGTGCTAGACCGGGGCGTCATGCGGCGTGTACAATTGGCGGACAAGTCTCGCTGTCAAAGGCACGCGATCTCCTTTGTTCGAGCTTGGCACAACGGTGTAGAGGCCAAAAAATCCCCCCCAATGGGTGGAGAAAAGAGAGTCTGTCCGGCGTTCGGATCGAGAACTCGACATCATTTTTGGCGGCGAGTCGACCGGCCTCCACGCCACATGGTCGTGATCTGAACACTTAGCAAGACATGACCAACTAAAGCTTCGCTTGGATTTTTCTGTCCCACCGAGCTGATTCGGTTGCTGAACTGTGTCTTATAACTATCGATCTTGGCGTCGTTCTCTCGTCCTATTACTCGCTAATAATTGGGTTCCTGAACTTTGACGATGCTTGCTCAAGTGACACTGCCTGCCAGGCTTGCCAACAAAGCTGTCCCCCGCTCTAGCCATGTCATGATGGTTTGCAGGTCGCCGTCCTCAGGTCTTGCCCAGAATAAGCGCACGGAGGCCAAAAAGCGGCGGATGTTCGATTATCGATATATTGGTCGGGCCCTCTCTACTAATGAATGCGGATAGGTCCTCAATCCTTTGCGGCAATTGAAGTCTATAACTTGCGAGGTGAGCAACTCTTTCAAGAACATGTGATCAAGCTTTCTTTTTTTTTTTTTTTTCTTTTTTTAAATACCACCATTACGATGATTCCGTTTCTTGTGCTCGCTGTTCTTGTCGTGAACGCGCATGGGTTAGGGCTGTCTCGAAGATCTTTTGGACCTGGATATTCCATCGCAGATCCAATTGATGAACACCAGGCTCTGCTTAGCCAGAATCTGCAAGGCTACCGACTTTCGGGCTATGGACATGTGTCCAACGAGAAAACATCACTTACTATTCTATATCAGAATAACCTAAACTCGTCTGACGACCGAAATCATGTGGGCGCCGTTTTGCTGGGCCCGTTGGGACAACACGACCTTCGCGATGCATGTGAAGAGATTGGGGAGACCATGATGTCTTTTTCCACAATTACGGAAAACAAAAAGGACTTCCTGCATCTGTTTTCATACTATTTCTACACCGGGAATCAGACTGGGAAGGCCGAAGGCGCGCGATTCTATATTCAGAATGGGGTGTTGACAGTGAAGCCTGGTGATGAGCGATTTGATCACCACCCTTTTCCTTCAAGGGACGTTCAGCTTCCTGTTTTGTGTACAACGACTAGCAACAGCGGCCAGGAAAGAAGCGCGAGGAATGCACGACGGCACTCGGTACGAGTTCACTCCGAGGGCAACACCTACATAGGATCCCGAGATCAAAAGTCGTTCCGTTTCATGGGGGTCCCATATGCTAACCCTCCGACCCGATTTTCCTACGCGAAGCCGTATTTTGGCAAGTTTCGCACGATCCAGGCTAAGGAATATGGATCCAATTGTGTGCAGGTTTCAGGAGGAAGCGAGAACTGTCTGTATCTTAACATCCAGACACCATATATACCAAAAAGAAGTTCTGCGGCCGGTCTGCGACCTGTTCTCTTTTGGATTCATAGTGGTGACTTCATTGCTGGGACTGGTTCAGAGCCCGGGACGGATGGTGGCAATCTTGCCTCGCGGGAGGACATAGTCGTGGTGACGTTCAATTATCGGCTCTCAACCTTAGGCTTCTTAGCAGTCCCTGGGACAGACCTGCGGGGAAACTATGGGATTGCTGATCAAGTGCTCGCTCTCGAGGTAATTCCACCCAAAGGCTAGAAGATGGATGCAAGGTATACTAACCAGCGCAGTGGACGATAAAGAATATTGCCCAATTCGGTGGTGACCCTCAAAGACTCACGGTTATTGGCGGAGGGGCAGGCGCACGCTCAATTAAAGCTCTTTTAGCCACGCCGCTTGCATCTGAAAAGTTTCAGGGCGCCATTGCGATGTCAGACGTGACAACCGGCCCTAACAGTGATCATGAAGACGACGAAGTGTCAGTGTCATACACCTCATACCTAAGCATCTCGAAATCTTACCACACGGTCGGCCGAAGAGTAATATCCGAAAGTGGCTGCGATCAGGGTACAACCGAGCAGCAGATATCGTGTTTAAGGGGGCTGCCTGCCTCGAGCCTTGTCAGCTTATCAACAGTTTCACGCGATATCGTCCAAGACGGAGTTTACATCAATACAACAGGAATAAACTTCGATGAAAAATACGCAGGCATCACCCGCATCCCGGTCATGTTTGGAAACACTGCGGACGAAGGCGCATCATTCATCACATATCCGTCCAGCGACATCAAAACCGAGCTGGACGGCATTCAGGAATCTCTAAATCTCAGCACAACCCAAGCACTAAGGATCCTCGACTCAAACCTCTTTCCCAGCCTCAGGACAGGAAATCTAACTCTGGACTCCTTCACCACCGCACAACGGATAGCAACTGACACCAAAGTCCGATGTCCCAACCAAGCCGCCCTATACGCCGGCGTCTCATCCGGTATCTTTAAGCCTTCATACTACTACCAAACGCAGCGCACGATTGGCGGCAGGGATCTAAGTAGCTTAGGCATACCACAGGCATCACCAGACTACCCGAACGGAGATCCAGACCTCCCTTACTTCCGACTCCATGGCTCAGACCTCCCTTTTATCTTCGGTAACCTCGATACAATCCGGGACCCGCTAGATCTCTACGCCGCACAGCTCATCTCATCATATTTTGCGGAATTCGTAAGATCCGGACAACCGAACCCTGACCCTGATTACCTGGCTGCGCGCGGCTACCAAAGGACGCTAGATGCTGTCAAGGCGTTTGGCCCCTGGGAACCGGTGCGCAACTCTAGCGGCCCGATTCACTTGCTGGACTTTCCTAGCCAGGCGGCCTCATTCCAGGACTTGGAGCAATGCGAGTTTCTCGAACTCTCGATCACTTCCTACCTCAGTTGAATCCGTCTTGCATATTCGATATGAGACAATGGCCACAATTCCCAAGGATTGAGGATGCGTTCGCCTTTCGTCACCAACTACGCAGGATAGAGATACTGGGTTGACGGCACGAACCTCGATCGCTATCTTCTTCTACGGAAATACCTTCCTAGGAACGCTTGGGTCTACCTCTATATTAGGAAGGCGCAATGGAAGACGTTGGTTGCTCTTTTCCCCGTTGCCCAAGCCGGATCAGAGCATAAACGGCAGGAACGACCCAGTCCAGAAACCAAGGGAGAGAACTGCTCCTTCCTGATTTGGCAGTTGCGCCTACCCACCTTTGCACACCATGAAAGAGGAAGGCGCGATGGGGCTCTGGTCGCTCCTTCCTTCGGTTTCAAGATTCACGCTATGGAGAAGTGCGAGAAGTACAGTGCTGTTCTTGCTTGCCAGGGCTGGTGGTTATTGTTAGAATTGCCTGTGCTATCTGGCATCGAAACAAGCGTTCGCCGGGTACTAGGAAGGGGTAGGATATGGAGAAACCTGGCCCTACAGTAGCATCCTATCGTTTCGTATAGCGGATCATGCTCAAATAGACGAAGCCTGAACTCATGTTGAGAATCTATATAACCAAGCATATCTAGGGAAAGTTACGGAAACAAGCTAGGGTGTTTATACTTTTCTTTATTTATTCCATTCATGTATCCATTGAGTCCGGGCGTCGAATCCATATATCAGATGTAACTCATCCTATCCTATCCTGTCCAACTAGTCATAAACACAAAAGTGCCGTCCATAGAAGTGCCCAAATCCAAAGTGTGCAATAATAGCAAAGCTCGATGCTCTTTATACAACTCAGAAAAATGCAACCGATGAACATAAATCGCGGGGAAATGTACATGTGCGATATAGCAATGGGTAAAAACAGCAAAAGTCAAGCGTGTGTATCGTGGTTTGGTGATGAACGTCGGTCTCATAGGTAGGAGTATGCCCTGATTTGTTCGAGGGCTAAGCCAGTCCAATCCGATCATTATCTTTCGTGGGTATATCTGGTTCTCGTAGTATTATTCATTCTGCGGTCGTAGTATTCGTTGTGTCGAGGAGATCATGGAGAGGGGGTATTGTTTGTGCATCGAGTCGACTGGTGAAAAAAAAAGAAAGAAAGAAAAGTCATGATAACAAAAGAGTCTTCAACCGTTTTAGGGCTCTTCATCCGTCAGTTGCCGTAGCAGCCGCAAATTCAGAATCATGACAAGAAGTCCGATTGTCACAACCACCATCAGGGCGAATCCAAACCAACCCAGGACCATAGCAGAAGTCCCGACGCCACTCTTGACACTTCCGTTCCCTAGATCTTGAGCTATAGTACTTGCACCCACAGATGCCGTATGTTGCCATAGCACTGATACTAGCACGAAGACTGCCGCCACAAAAATCAAGGCCAGGGCGACCTGCGATACGGGACGGGAAGGGAACGGCTTCACTTCGACTTCGGAGCCGCTGGCGTCGGTTTCCTCATGCCAACCAGGGAAGGTTGCGAGAATAATAAAGCAGATGAAGGCAAGGATGATCGCGATGATTCTAGGAGACATTAGTCAAATAGACATGGTTTCGATGGACCTGGTTACTCACATTAGGTATGGGAAAACAACCGCGTCTTTAAATGTTGATGCAACCCAAACAAGGTTGAGCGGATCTTGATCGAAGTTCAGGATCTCTGCTAGTGCGGTTGCGTTGTTATTGCAGATGTAAGAGCCACCGTCCGGTTGAACGCAAATGCCGAAATATCCCACGCGAACCTCCAACTGCGCACCACCGACGATGTTTGCGGTGGCTGACACGACTCCAGGGGAGACTTGGGCGAGGTCGAAGACCGGATCGTAACGCTCATAGTACATAGAGATGAGAAAGATTGTGGGCATTTGAGGCGATGAGGATGAGCATCCTGCTAATAACAGTGCTGATAGCATATGTTAGTTGCTTGCGCATTCATTTTTGAGAGCAAAATGTAGAGTAACTCACAAAGGAGAATAATGATGACTGCGATAATGATCATCAGCACGTGGTGGTACCCGATCATCGGAATGAACCCTAAACAAAATGTTAGCATTCCAGTCGCAATGCCATATAAAGACCCATAACATACGGCCAATGCCGGACGCAAAACGCGGCATCTTGAAATTCCTGCAGCTGCTCGCTGAGTCCTTATTTCTTCAATTCTTTTCCCTTTTAAGTCTCACTTCTCGGGACCCCGAGAAGGAGTGCCGTTGACCCTACACACTGTGCTTGCAGCAACACCGCTCCTGTAGACCCGGAGATGACGACGGTCACACTCGTACCTTCCAGTATCAAGTATCGAGTGCTTATTCTTCGGATAGAGACAGCACCGGCCGGTCGAAGGAATGTCACAGTACTCGGCGTGGAATGCGACTTGGGCAATTGAGATTGAAGGAATGATGATAGTACTCCGTAGTTGGAGGAATGTACGGCGGTACCTCGTGGAAAGAAAGACCCGAGCTGCACACAGAGGTCAGTTATCAGTATAAGCAAAGCACCGTCCCCCAGAGCCCCAGTAAGACGATAATGGTCTAGACGGGCAGCTTAAGAGGGTGCTATGAGAGTAAGAGGAGATAGATGTAGAGGGAGAATTCGTATCTGGACAAGTCCACAATTGCGGCCCAAAACCAGCGAGACTTTCCTGCCACCGGATATTTGCAAAACAAGAAAGCGTCAACAGCGAAGATGGTGGGTGGCTGGGCCCTCTGACGGTATACAACTGGATCTTCCGAACTAAATCGAGAGGCTGGGCCAACGCCCTTTGTTTACAAGCGACGGTTCCCCGGTAACCGTCTTCACCGCCTTCTTTTCCTGCGCTCGCAGATCGTCCCACAGATTGAGCTAGCTTCATCCGTCTTAGCGTTAGGACCACCCCCAGGTTCCTGCTTAGATTGCGCCCGAACTTTAAGTTGAGATTTGGCCTGAGGTCTACTCTGTATGTGCGACAGTAAACTATTCCGTAAAGTGATAAATATCTGTATTCCTACCCCATATCATGCTGTCAGAACATAAAGTATGTATTCAAGACACTATCAGCCAGAACGGTCTTCGAAACACCAGTGCGTTCTCTAATGGATCAAAATATTGGTCTCCTCAAGGAGTCAAGACACTAACCCGTCCAAACTCCAAAACTCCAAGGCTTGATCATGTACTATTATAGACCAGCAGTATGATCAACCAACAGGTCATTCTATCTGGAAATAAACGAAAACCGTTTGAGATCCAAAGTTGCTACTCCAGATTGAGTAGTTGTGTCGTCGGTTGCACCGCAGTCATCTTCCTCCTCGCTGTCTGGAACTATGAGATCCTCGCTGCCTTGACTAGCCGCAGACGTGGGCTCACCGACGCTCGCGGTGAACGTGCTCACAAACCGAGTTGGGGATCTCCATATCGAAGGGGAGGCTGTCATGTTATTCAATGATCGTGATCGAGCCAAAGCGTTCTGGCCCAAGCGTTGCAATGGGGTCAACGGCTTCGGCTGTGTGGGTGTCCCGGTGCCTTTCAAATCCACCCTGTGCACGGTACCTGGTTCAGAACCGTTCGTCCCCGAGAGTTGTGGGTCTGGTCGGGTTCCACTGGTATTGGATTTAAAGGAATATTTCGAGAACATTGTCGAATTTTGCCGCTTGATATGATAGTCGAGCACCTGGTTGAAGATCCGAGGCTCTGAGTCAGCGCTTACCGTCTTAGAGGATGTGACGTCCTTGAGGGCACTCTCGTGGCTGGGCCCTCCAACATCGGCTCGCGAGGTTCCGGCTTTGTCGCTGCTAGTAGTGGTGGCGGCTGTCATACCATCCGTTTTGGTCGCTCCAGTCGCTTCGTTGCTGCTTTTACCAGCGTGAGTGGGTATTGGTCCCTTTTTATCCAAGTTCTTCGGGGCTTCACTCGGATCAGGAATCTGCGACATGATGTCTTCCGCCATATCGTCAGAGAAGACGTCCAATGTGGACTTGCGCGCTTTCTTGCTTCGATTAAGCTTTGGCACGCTGCTCGGCGTAGCATTACTCGCGTCGGCTGCAAAGAAGCGACTGCGGCAGTCCGGTGTGCTAAAGAGGCTAACATCATCTGTTTCAGAGCAGAGTCTTTGACGTTTGGTGGGCTGGAGGGTCGACACCTTTGAGGCGCGAGCTAGAAAAGAAGATCGCTCTGCACTCCTGACCAGTGGACTTGAAACTCGGGTAGACGAATCATTGACTGTGGTAGACCTAATGACAGATGGGCGCGGTGGAGCAGGAGAGGACTCCCAGGAACTGTTCGCATGTCGTTGAAGCAGTCGTTGCTGACTCGGAGAAGGTGTAAGACTGTTCGGATCTAACTCAGCAAGCGGAACGCGTTTCGGGGTAAAGAATGAATTAATTGGCTTGGATGGTTTCAAATCCGAGAATGAGCTTATGGTTTGCCGTCGGTTCAGAGAAGGTACAGGCTTATGCTGTCCCGAAGTCAACGGTTTTACCGCCAATCGTAATGGTTCTTTCGATGTCGGGTCCAGGTCACCATTTGCTACCCCGACAGCAGTCTCGGGATCCATATCATTACCGATAAACGCAAGTTCATCCAAGTTGACGTCGTTGTCCGGCGAAGTTAGAGTGATAAGCTTACCAGCCTTCGGACAAAATACCCTCTGATATAGGAAAGTCAATTCCGCTTGTCTGAAACTCTGAAGGTAGTCGGCTGGCACGTGGTACGGGCCCTCGAATTGGAGCATCCGAAGCGCCTTTTCCACGTTCTTGTGCTTCCGAATACTTCGGTATGCCGTTTTTAGGCCGACGCGAGCAATATTGGGTAAGTAGTCGCAGCCACTCAGGATACACATTCGTCTAAAGTCGGCGTCCGTCCATCCCACAAGACTTATTTCTCGGCAAGCAGTAAAGTCGGCCCTGTTGATCTCAATGAGGTCACCGTGCTGATCCAGTTTGGATAGCAGCCGTTTGGCACCGAACACAAGGAGGTCAGAATCCTCAGATATAATACCATCGATATAGCCCTGATGTTCAAGATAAACAAGCTGCGCGTCAGCCTCATACGGGGCTACCACGTATTGTATATTGAGTTTCTTCAGTTCCTCGATCAATTGACGAGCCATAAGCGGTGTCACATCCACAGCCTTCTGCAATTCTTGGTACGCCTCCGCGGTCCGTCCTTTGCGGAGGAGCTCCATCCCTAAGGACTTGCTCTCATGACGCCGTTGCTGTCTATCGACTTCAGTGCCAGACTTGCTCGGCAAGTTGTCGCCATCGAAAACAAGATACGGCTTTACTCCGAAGAAAAGAAGCATACGGACTCGACCTAGGACGAAATCGATATGCCTTAAAATATCTTAGTCGGGGCAGAGCGCAAATCAACACATCGTTCAGCAGGAGTACTCACTTTGTCGTCGGCCTATTCAGGACTAAGTCAACTGCACAAGCCACCGTACCGCGATGTAACCACCCATATGCGTCTACCCCCAGGGTTTGTCCGTCGAAACTCTTCAAATGACATGGTTTCTGTATTGACTTGAGAAGACCGTGAAGTCCTAGGAGCGTCTCAGCTTGCGCATCACGTTACAGCCTATACACCATTAATATACTTACCCTTTATACCCATCGTGAGCACCCCGCAAGGACGAGCTACACCTCGTGTTATTTATAGACTCAAGGGAGGCATCAGTGGTGTACTCGGCCAGAGACACAAGCGGAAAGTAGGGGAAGGACGCGGATTTCACGTCTTCCGAGCAGACAGGGGGGTTAATGTGACCACCCAGGCGATCATTAGACGATAAGGATCACGACAACAAGATTGGAATGCTTAACAACAATCGAGTCTCTCGTCCCTCCCCGAAACGCGCAAGGACGCGACAGTATCTTTGTCGCCTATTGGTCGCTCTGCTGCGGCTTTGGTATCCACACATTCACCGCTGCATTATTCTGCCGGTAAAAAAAGAAAATTCCCCAAAGTCGTACTCCAAGATATCGTTTCACGAGGAAGTTAATTGATTGTGGAGAATCCGATATCGTCAAGTTATACTCATCATGCCCAAGTCTTTTCAAAAAGTGCAGAAGCACATCTCCAAGAAGCGCGGAGCAGGAGTGCAAGCTCTCCATGAGAACAGCAGAGACGCAAAGTTGTTGCGGAGGGCCGGTTCGAGAGACGATCGAGTTGCTCGAGTCTCAGTCGCCATGGCGAAGGGAAGACAATCATATGGTAGGCATTTTGCTGTTTCGCCCACTTATCATCCGTCACGTCTACTGACGCTTCTCATAGTCGACCGCATTTCATATTTTCAAGAATCTATACCTGAGGGAACAGTATCTCTCGCCGCCAATGACATGCCCGATCTTGTTGCTAGGTTCGTTTATTGAGCGCGCGACGACATTATTATCGACATCATACTAATGCGACTGTGTGCAGATATATCAATCGCAGCGTACCCGAGATCGAACAATTACAGAGCGAGCGGAGAAAGGGTCGGCCGCCTAGCAAGAGGGAGGAGGCGCTGTTACAGCGGACAGAAGTCGAAAACAAAGAGTTTAATACAGGATTCTGGATGCCAGACCTCACCGATCAGGACGTTGTCAGCGCGCTTATGAGGTGGAATGGGCACTGGTCTGGACTAAGTCCTTTGAAGTTCATCCGGTTAACAAAAGAGGGAGAAAAGCAAGTTTCAACGTTCCCACCCAAGGGCTTGTCATGATACCGAACAGTCTTCACTTGATTTTTCTGCGGGACGAATGGGAGTATCCATATGCAGGCATTTCGTAGTATAATGGTGATATGACAATGAATGCATACTTTAAGCCGAGCAATGCGCAACTTAATTGTCATTGTCCATCCAGGTGACCATGGACTATTTTCAAACCTCCAAGAAAATGAGATGATGGATTGCGAATTGCGATCCAGAAAACTCCGTATACTTCGTAGGTCTGCGAAGCTAAAGCTCCGGGGCTTGGCATCGCCTATCCTATTTGGGAGATGTTAACATCATCCGTCCCGAATCTTTTGCCTCCGTTTCTCGTCTCCCACCATCAACGATTTCTCTCAACCTCATCGTCTTTTACACACCATACTTAAGATGCTTTCCCTACGCACACTTACTCGCACAGTGCCTCGCACTTTCTCGCGATCCATCGCATCTTCCTCAAGATCCTCTATCCTCCGACCTGTTTCGAACCTCCCCAAGATTAGCTTCATCCAACCCTCATTGAAGCAGGCCATTCGGCCATCCCAGGCTGCTTTTTCCACGTGCAGGGCTTTCCGACAAGCTGAAGGTAAGCGTTTCTGGCAGACCACCAAAAGTTTTGTGGATTGGAGCGATTAGACGGAATTCTCGTTTTGGTAACGAGCTTTGACTTCTGAGCTATCGGGGCGCAACTCGCATATTACTATCAAACAATGCTGATGATAGCTTTTCTTCCTTGAGCAGGTGATGCCGAACTTGCTGCCAAGCTTGAGGATGAGCTGAAGCACGAGAAGTCTTCCGGCCTTGAGGATTTGGAGTCCTCCGTCCAGAACATCCAGTATGTTCTTCAAAACAACTCTTGGGAGGTATGTACCCGACTACTATGCGCTGTTACTCTGTAAAGCCTAATTATCCGGCATAGGTTAAGGATATCCCCGGTGAACAGGAGGTTGTCCTGTCGAAGAAGTTCAACAACGAGGAGTGAGTTGCCCTACGAAATATCTGCTTTACTTGTGGTATCCTGCGCTTGCGCGCTAACATTTCACCATTCATAGAATTCGACTTACCTTCACCGTTGCGGACCTTCAAAACCTTAGCGAGCACGACGACCTAGATGGTCTTGGCGACGAGTTGGACTACCAGGGCCATCAGCCCGTGAACCAGAGCGGCGGCGACTTCGCTCAGCACCCCGAGGACAGCGTCGCTCCCGCCGACCGTGAGGACGCGGATCTTGAGCCTAGCTTCCCTGCTCGCGTTAACGTCACCATCGAGAAGTCCGGAAAGGGTGCTCTGCTCATCCAGACCCTGGCTCAGGACGGCCTATTCCAGGTCGAGGAGGTCTCTTACTTCAACAAGCCTGACTTGGCCCAGGCTGAGACCGCTGAGAAGGACTGGGCCCGCCAGAGCCTGTACGCCGGTCCTCCCTTCGAGAACTTGGACGAGGACCTCCAGACCTACATTGAGCGCTACCTTGAGGAGCGCGGAATCAACGCCGAGCTTGCCAACATGATCCCCGATTACATCCAGGTTAAGGAGCAGAAGGAGTACGTTCGCTGGCTCGAGAGTAAGTGACCCCATCTACTTGATGGCTCTTTTGATTTATCTAACGATTTTTCTAGACGTTCGCAACTTCGTCTCCGCTTAAGCGCACAAACCATGAACACCAACTTTTTTGAATACCTCCCCTCATTGCTGTTACCTGGCAAATCTTTCAGGACCTCTCTCTATCACCTTCACCTTCGTTGCTTTGCCCATTTTCGTGCATGGCGACTTGGGAAGGGGGACAGATGGACATGTATTAATATAGAAATGAATTAAGGAACTCATTGTAATTATGTCAAATATCATTGAATGCCGTCTCATATGACTTTGCCCAGCGATGGCTCGTCTACTGATGATCTGCAATACGTGAACGCAGTAAATGGGGATAGTTTACTCCCGCAAAGCAGTAATTGGTCTGCACATAGATAATGGTCATTCCAACATAAGTTAGGAAGAATTACACAGTACTCTAAACGCCATTCTCCAAGCCAGAAAATATAATTCTCACAGAATCACGCTCAAGAAATACCCAAGCAAAACAAAACCAAATGCACCCAAACCATATAATAACGTACTCCTTGATCAAAACTCCATACTCTCCGATTTGACCTCTGGAGCAGCTTTTTCGGTCCGCTCTCGCTTCCCATAGCGCTCCTCCTGATTGAGATTCGCAATGAACGAGCGGAAGTAGTCAATGTATGATTTGAGACTTGTCTTCTCGTAGTCTTGAAGCTTGCGGGATCCTGCAGCATCAGAGGTATGAGCGACACTTCCTTCGCCCTCTGGGGCCTCTGAAGCACCATTATTCGGGTTGTCTGCGTCCCAAGAATCAATCTCGGAGAGCAACTGTGTGACAGTAGGTACAGAGAGGGGGTCAAACTCGTCGACATTGCGAATGTCGATGGGGACACAGACACGGCCGGTACCAGGGTGGATAACGAAGGGACTCTTGAGCAGATGGATCATTTTCTTGCTGACTTCGGAATCAAGACGTGGGTAGGTGTACTCGAGAACGATGTCTTGTTTGGCGTCGCGCAGGGTGGTAGTGTTGAGGGTTGAGCTTTTGCCAGCCTTTGCGAGGGCGTCGATGTCGGCCCATTTGTTTGTGCTGGAGCGGTCGGGGGCTGAATCCCATTTCCGGCGTAGGGAGTCGTTCAGACTCTTGTCGGGGAGGAGAGAGAGGAGACGCTGCGCTTGTTCTGTGCTTGCGAAGGTGTCTTGATCTCTGAGTGTCGTTTGCGCAAAGTATGGCTTGAGTAGCTCGAGACTGCGGTTCATGTGCGGATGAAGAGGCCGTTTGAGGTTCACCCGTTTGCCGCTGTTTGTACCTCCTCGGATGAGGTCGAGGTAGCCCGCGATGCCTCGACGGCGGTCGTCTGGGAGAGTTCGCGCGCGAGAATCACAGACCCAGGCGTGAGCACCACGACGTCCAGAATATACCCAAAGGATATGTTGGAAACCGAAGTCTTGCCGTAAAGCGGCGTCAACGACTTTGATGGCCATTGTCACAAAAGCCCAGCATTTTTCGCAAATATTTGCCTTGTTACAGCAAGTACGGATATCGTCGTAATCTGTTAAATCGATATCGAACACGAGTTCTTTGGCGAGGGGCTTCAGTTGTCCGCCAGCCAGGGTCTTCCTATCCCGCGGGTTCCTGTTGTAGACGGGTCCTATTTCGAAACGGGTCGGGTTCATTTTAAGAATATCCTTGCGAAACCTAGGACAAACAATCAGAGTCTGTACCCACCATAGTCGCATTCGCACCACTCACAGATCTGCGGTTGGGTATGATTGATATCGCAGGTAAGCATCGTTCTGCAGCGTCAAAGCGAACTCTCGGTTTCCAAAGTCGGGAGAAGGGACGATCCCATGATTGAGCCATTGGAATAGGTAGCGAAAAGGGAACAAGCGTTGGTAGAATGCGAGCATGGTTTCTGTGTCGACTTGGACGGGCGCCGGCCCTGGTGCTCTATGAACAGACAAAATTAGACAGATATCGCTTCGTCATATACTGATGAAAGCTTACTCCTCGAACTTGCGCTGAGCTGGAGCGCTTGAGGCCGGAAACTCGTTATCGTCATCGTCGTCGTCGTCGAATAGGTCTTCGAGCTTTACGTTGGCTGTCGCCTTTTCTGAGGCAGTGCCTTCTGTCTTCTCGTCGCCATTGGGAGCATCGGTAGTGGGAGAGGCGTCTGGAAGGAGCTCCCCATTCTTGTGCGAGTCTGGAAAGCCTTCTGAGGCGACTGAGTGCGGCATCATATAGAGCGATGTTTTTTGGTCCTGTGTTGTTACTTCAAGGTTGCGCTCTCATCGCCATGCAGGAAGCAATTAACGCGGTTCCATTCAAGACGCGTTGGTCGGGAACGCGGTTTGCCATTACGTAAGGCTTAACACCGAGCCCTAAGCCCGAGCCAATTGTTATCACGTGACAGATTCCCTGCCAGCCAATTATGACCGCAAACGGCCGTCAACGTCGGATCCGACTCGCATCTATCCAACGACCGCATCTTGATCCTACACAACCTTGGGTTACTTCCGGGACCTGCAGGGACGTCCACCTCCGCTTCGTGTCGCCGTTTGCGGTCAAAAGTCCTTTATCGGCCTGCTCTCGGCTTTTGCATGACATCTACACTCCCCTCTTCACATTATGGGGTTCCTGGTATTCGTACCAGCTATCCCAACCTTGCTGCTGCTTGAGTCGGAGGTACCAGCAAACTAATATCTCACAAATTGGCTAGCCGGTATCTTCATTATCTCAGATTCCACTTTGCTATCCTGGGTATCGATATACCCTGAATTTCAAACGCAGGTTCCTGTAGCTGCTCATATTCGTGTGTAGAGCAGTGGCGCTGGCGCTCATAGTTGTGACGTTGGAGCTCACCAAACCAAATCAAGTGGCCGTTTATCTTGAGTGATGGTAATCTATCCTACAGCCACTCCGGCTTGCTCCCGTTGACGTTGCAGAGAGCTCCCTCCCGCTGGTTCACATTCCTCAAGAGCGAAGAGTTCTCAATTTGGCTAGCAGCAGGATGCAGCGAGCCAGCAGTGACATATGACATAATGACTATCAGGCAATGACACCTACCATTTGCCTTTGGTTAGGACGACCGTTGCTTAGAAACTCCTCGTGCAGATGCTGTGAGCTCGCATGCGTGGCCACCTACCTGTATTGCTTGATAGGACCACAAGCTTCAGGGACAACCTTACCAATGCTCACCAGGCTCGGCCGAATCGGCTGGAATGGATAATTGGCTCTTATGATCTTTCAGTGCTTTCATCGTTCCATGACGCCATCATAATTGGCCAGTGCTTCGAGGTCCTCGCCTGATGCATCATATCGTGATCGAAGTGGACCTTGTGGAGTGTGTCTCTGTGCCTCTCACGGGTGTTGGATGAGGCCTCGAAATGTCATTTCCAGATCGAACCCCCGAGTGAGCTTCTAAAAATTGCCATTTACTTGCTCGGTCCAGGCGTTTTTCTGTGAGCCACGGCACCAGGTGGATATGGGGCCTTTTCACCCAGGGTGACTTTGTTCTCATACATGAGGACAGGACTCTTTTCCTGAGCCCAACTTGGATGGTCCGAGCCCTGAATACTACAGTGGCATCATGATTCGATGACGACTAACCGCTGGACCTTGCAACCGGTAACCGTCCTTGCCCTCGAGAGGTATAAAACGAGACGTTCTCACTTGACCTACCGTTTCTTTTTCCCACCACGCCAGATAACCTCAAGGTCACTCGCTTCTGCCTCGACGTTCGTTCAACTCTGCTTTCCTTCCTTATATTTACTAGCCTTCTTGCCTCAAGTATTACTCGAGATGGTTAACAAGATCGCTGCTCTCCTCGCACTGGCTGCTCCGGTGTTGGCCGATGTTGCCCACTGGAAGGAGCCTCACCATGAGGAGCCTCACCCGGTAGGCATTGTGCTCGTCCACATTATGCTTGATAATATTAGCTGAACTTGCTATTCAGTCCCCTGCGGTCAACACCACTCTGCCTCAGATCACCAAGACCACCACCTACATTACCACTACCTGCCCTGTCACCTCTTCTGTTGTGACTTCTGGCACCAGGACCCTGACAGTCCCCATCACCTTGACCAACACTGTCACTGTCACCACGACCTACTGTGAAGAGGCCACGAAGCCACCTGTCCACCCAACTGCGCCTACTACTACCGGAAGGCCCGCTCCCATTGCCACCGGCAAACCGGCTCCAACTGGCAAACCGGCCCCTACTGGCAAACCGGCCCCTACTGGCAGACCCATTCCTATTCCCACCGGCAGGCCCGTCCCCATCCCTACTGGCAACCCCCGTCCTCTTCCTACAGGTGTCAACCCTGTGAACAACGGCACCATCCCGCCCAAGCCTGCTCCCTACCAGAACAGCACAGCGCCACCTCTTGTGCCCACCACCCGTCCAGTGCCGGTGCCTCCTGGCTCTTCTCCTGTTCCGGTCCCAGTCCCTGTTCCTGTTCCCAACCCTGGTCAACCTGCCCAGCCCGGCCAGTCTGGTACACCTGGTACTCCTGGCACCCCCGGTCAGCCCGGTCAGCCCGGCACTCCTGGACAGC
>RHLP01000572.1:0-18590 GCA_003719405.1 Aspergillus incahuasiensis
CGCCCTTGCCAGCTACCCCTATCCCCTGCAGGTCAGAGCCATGAATTCTAATAAGATTTTGTTTAATTATCTTCTCTCAAGTTCAAGCTAGCTTTTCTTCCACGAACTCTTAATGAAGGTTTGGCCGCGTAAATAGCGACTGTAGAACACAAAGTCTCCTCTGAAAACGGGGGACTTTGCTCGATGTGAGTTGAGCAAAGAGACCTCAACTTGGGGAAAATTAGATATGAGGACAGAAAGCAATTGAACCGGGTCGATTAGCTCATGTGCCGCAGTATACCCCAGGAAAAAGTCCCTTCGTATATAAAGTTCACTGACTATCAAGCCACCACGCCAAAACTTCAACTTTCAAGATAACAATTTAACCAAGACTGAATAGCTTCGGTTCCTACCTACCTCGGGCTCCCATTGCTGGTCTGATTCGCTAGGTAAGGTACCCCAGGTAGGATCTTATGTTCTCGAGCAGTTGCTCCGCCGCAAACCCGCACAGACCCCTACTTATCTGAACAAGACCAAGACCAAGACCTAGTAAGACCTTGTTCAATACAGATACCTCCTGCGAGATAGTAGTCATAGTCGTCTCCGGCTTCGTCGCAGTTCTACATTGATAGGATTTGAACAAGACACTTCGGCAATCGTCTAACGCGGTGGAATGTGGAGGGTAATGAGAGGCGACGTTTGACCGAAATATATATTTCCCGAGGAGCCCTCCCACTACGCGGCACAACAAGCGACAACAAAACAATCAACTAAACGATACAGCCTAGTGTCGATGTACATACAGAACAATGCTTGACAAAATGCAGGTAGACAGCAAGCACTCCATCGCTACTCTAGACATTCGAGATCCCTGATACCTGGTGTTCATGACACCCATAAATGCTGCTGCTTATTGGCGCGGGCGCCGTTTGGGCTATCAGCCCTAGCGCTTAGCAGGGACGAGTTTGCGTCGAGGAATTGCAGTATACTTAGATGATGTCGCAAAATTTGTCAGTTCATTTATCAATGCCTTTGCCCTTTCTTAACATCAGTATTTTAACCATGGTAGTTCTACCATACTTGCTGAGTACGCAGAGGAGATCAGCTAGATGGGGGACCTCTGTGTTTCAGTAAATTAACGAAGATCAATGACGGACATCCTACCCTTCGCCTAGGTAGATTAAAATCTCAAGTCATGATCAAATGACCTACATGATATTGGTGTTTGTATGACGCGTGCCAAGGCAATGAACGAAGGAATGATCGTATGAGTTAATTATTATCAACAGTAAGGGTATTTACCAATGGCCATTAGTACAACATAACCCGTCATAACATATACATTAGGGCCCCGTAGTCATCACCACCATACATCATTAACGTAAGAAGCATCGGGCCAGCTCAAAGCAAAAGCGTGTCGTCATTGTCCATCATTTACAAAACAAGGAAGGCCGCGAGACCCAGAGCACCAGCGGCGCCGGTAGGGAAAGCGAGGCGGGGAGCAGCACCGGTGGGCGCGTCGGTAGACTCGGCGTCGGACCCAGAGTCGCTGGAGGTGGAGCTCTGGCTGTCACTACCGTCGCTGGAGGTATTGGAAGCAGCGCTGCCGTCACCATCCGTGGAAGTGCTCGTAGAAGTAACGAGGGTAGTGGTGGTGGGAGAGGGAGAGTTGCTGGGAGACTGGATGCTGTTAGCTCAAGAACGAGAGGAAGTGAAGAAATGGCTTACCTCGGTGGGAGAAGGAGACCCGGTGCTAGCAGGCCCGCTGGTGCTGCCGCTGGTGGTGGGCTCACTGGTGGAGGTGGTCTCGGTAGTAGTCGTCTCACCGTCGGAGCCAGTCGTAGTAGCAGTGCCGATAACAGTCGTGGTGCCGTCGTCCACAACGGTGGTTGTGTCGTCTCCGATAACAGTCGAGGCAGTCGTGCTGTCGTCATCTTCATAAATGGTGGAGGTAGCGCCAGCAAGGATGGTCGAGGCACCGCCGCCAACAATAGTTGAGGCACCACCACCGACGATCGTCGACGTGTTGTCGTCACCAACGATAGTCGAGGTGCTGTTATTATCACTCACGACAGTGGAAGTTGCGGACGCGGAGCCGGCAGGTGTGCTCGTGCCAGGGACGGTCGCCGTGGAGGTAGGGTCAACAGTGATGGTGAGTTCACCGCCAGATTCGCCTAGAACGGATCAGCCTCATGGTCGTACGGGTCAATTGATTGAAACAAACCTGGGCACTCGTCGAGGACGGCCTGCAGAACGTCAAGAGCGTTGTCTTCAGGGCAAGCCTGGGCCGTGCAGTCGCGGATCCCGTATCGGTAGTTTGGGGTTCCGCAAAGACACTCGGAGTCGTCCTCGTCGCAACCAAGGTCGCTTGCCTGTGCGAGCATGTTGTTGAGACACATCGACTGGGAATGTCAGCAGAGAGCAGAGAGAATCGGGACAGGAGACGTACGGCACAGTCGCTAACCGACATGGCAGCGCGGGCAACGCTGGCAGAGGCCAGAAGGGCCATGGGCAGTGTAACAGACTTCATTGTGTGGGAATGTACGAGCGGTAAGTCCTATGAGGGTGTAAGAGAAACAGGATAACACAGATTGATGCCAAAACGCGCGCCAGCAATGGTGGAGGTGGACTTGAGGGTAGAGCGAGAATGATGGAGAGAGAAGAAAGGGACGAGGTTGGGAGGAAGGGAAGCGCGCCTTTAAAATCGGCAGCAGCACAGGCCATCAACACAGACTGATCGTGCCTGCCACCGGTACCACGTCAGGGCCGGACTCTCTGGGCTCTCTTCTTTCTTTCCTTTTCCTGCTGGAGCGCGGCCGGTGATTGGCAGGGTGGGAATAGCTTCAGCATGCTGCCTGTCCAGCGTGGCGGGGATCCACGGTACTGAGGTCATAGCGAAAAAACAAAGCTCCAGAGGGCTGGCATCCACAGGGCAGTTGCAGCGACTCCGATAGGGCGAGGCGATGGCTGGAGATCCAAAATCAAGCTATCACGGTGCAGGCTAGCTGCAGCAATCTGATGATGATCGCACTGTGAGCACTTAGCGGGGCGCTAGTGGCCTGCCCGTGCTACCGAGTTACGTCAGGCCAGCTGCCCAAGCTTGACTGCCAATGCCATGACGCTCTTCATCGACTTTGCTGCAGTCTCATCGCTGCTTCAAGCCAGCTGCAAGCCATCATCTGAGCTGAGCATACTGCTGTACCTCTGACCGTGGAAACACTCATCCAGCCCATGAGTTGATGCTGACCGCCGATCGGGCGATCGGGCCCCAGCCACAGTCTTCTCGGCCGGTGGCTGGATCGTCCCCGCTATCTCTCGCACTATTGCCTGGCAACCAAGGTTGTTTTGCTGCTTTTTGCGACCATCATCATCGACTGATTCAGCCTGGACTGCGAGCTTGCTCATCCCCCATTGGCTGTGTTGGTTAAGACTGACGCTCCTCGTCTAGTGAACGTTTTCCGACCGTGGTGTTTTCCACTCCCTCCGTACGCCGGTTCCTTCCCAGCCCCCTGCGCATCGAGGCTCGCCTGGGCTTATCGCAGCAGCTCTCGGTTTCACCCCTCGCAGACCCTTCAGCTTCAATACCGAGCCCAGGAAAAGCGGTGCTGGACATCTCCTTTGCAAATCCACTGCCGCGATCGGATAGCAGCCTCGCAAGATCCTCTGGTCCCTGGCCCACCTTACAGGTGTCGATCAACTCAGTCAGCACACTTAGAATCAACCTCCCCTACATCGAGTTACGGTGAGCGAACGAAATTCGTTCATGGTCCCCAGTTTCGATTGTACATGATAAAACAAAAGGCTCATGCGCCGCCTAGACGGTTCGTTCGAAGTTCGCCCCCAGCTGCGCAGTGATCGGAAGGCTTGAAGATGATGGGACTAGCCGCGCAAAGAAGAGACTGCTTAGCTGGAACCATATCTGCGGAGTACTCAGGCGCGAGGTTTATCCAACGTACGGAGCACGCCGGACCAGGATATCCCAGCTAGGAAGTCCTTTCGAACCAAATAGCCAATATAATTGCGAGACACAGCGGAGGACATCAGCCCTGGTCTGGAACGTACGCAGTAGTGTCTCAAAATTCATAAAACAAGGTGAAAAAGCCATCGCAACTTGATCTCTTGGAGCATTTTTGCCTGGTGACGTTGGACCTGGCCACAGATGAGTTGAGAACTGTCATACAGCTTGATGGTAGTGTCCCTGCTCGTGATTTGGACCAGACTGAGAAATGCTATTGCCTGCCGGACCTCGAGCAGAAGGACGTTCGATGCCATCGAGTCCGCCTTTGGACGATCGTCTCAATGCCACAATGTACATTGGGCGAAAGGACACAAGAAACTTCAAATCTTCCGGTGTAAGTTTAGCCGTGTCACCTGGGCTTCAGCTGTGCGTCATGAAAATCTGGCGGACGGCTGAGATAGGTTGAGCCAAACCCCTGGTATCTGGGAGAACATCGCAACTGGATTACAATGAATAGGACGTTTCCATCCCATGCTCCGGGTCAAACCCACTCGGACTACCCCGATGTTCAGCAGAGGATTACCAAGGCTCTCGTAGCCTCACATGCTTGCAGGACAAGCTGCCGGTTCTGTCGCACACCGGCGGCTGTCATACTCGGAACCCGAGTAGATGGTGCAACAATCAACAAGGATAAGATCGTATCACGAACCTTTCAGGTCAATTCTCAGTACCAAACAAAATCGGCCTTGAGTAGTACGAGGTAGTTTGATGGGAGTCAAATCGAACTTGGAGATTGGGATGTTTTAGCATACAATTGCCACCAGAGCACGAGATGATGGATCTATCCTTCTCGCATCGCTGATTAGGGGATCTGCAACCATCCGCGCGATGAATTTGTTTTGATGGATGACATTTGGACGTGAGAGCCGACCTCGTCGCAGCTTTTTGAACTCAGCAGACCACTTATGTCCTTCGCATCGTCGCGTCAATGCAAAAGAGCTGAAGCTGACAAGGGGTATCAGCAGCTTGAACTCGAAAAATTGGGGTTTAGAGAAAAAGACCAGAGGACTCGATACGTATCTAACTCTACAGGTCACGGGATGCCTACGATTATAGCAATCCCGGAAGTACTCCATTCGGGAGCACTCTTTCGATGATGAGGTTCAGACATGCGCCTCACAATGTCGTCACTATTTTGTCGACAAGCTCAGACACCCCAGGCAGATCTGGACAACGGTCAACAACGACCCCACCGGATTCTGTTTGAGAGTTCAAACCGGTTTATCTTGAGGCTGCTGACAATAAACATATCGCAAAGTTTTGAGCGCAAAGTGCTAGGTCTCCAGGAGCGAATTGAGAAAAACTGCAACATGCGATTTCATGTCTGCCTGGAGAGATTCACAAGTACACAACAATCTGTTCTCTATGCGGGTCAGTCTCTCGATACTTAGGTTGCAGGCATCAGGGCCTTGAACAGGAGAGCGAAGCTGATAACGCAGCACCTACATAACACGAAGTTGCGGACCGTTCGGCTTTTGTAGCCCCTCCCAGGGCACTTACACCTTCTTCGGTCCAGTGATATTGTTCGCGCCATATGCATACTTGGCACCTATCCTTGTAGCCAAAACTCTCCGAAGTCTCCGAGGCCAATCTCAAGGTACTCACGCGGCCATATATAGCGGCGAGTGGAGGCAGACCAAAGGTACCATCATCAAACCAAGTCAAGAACGGCGAGATGAGCGACTTAACGGAGAAGAACCGTGAGCACTTCGAGTGAGTCTTGCCTCTCATCGAGGATTTCGACCTTGTCTTGATGAGAATGCTAATCCCTGCCCAATCCTAAAGTAAAGTAGCATCTAGCCACCAAAATGATTTCGGAGAGCTCATTGCCGCAGTGAGATCCGAGCTCGTGGCCCGACGTGTATGGATCAGTTCCAAGCTCGGTGGCAGTTCCAAGCCTGGAGCCGGTGAGCAGGTCGAAGAGGGTGGCGAGGACCAAGTCCTACTGCTAGACTATGCTTGTGGCTCTGGTACGGTCTCCAAGGTATGTTATCGTGCACCTCAATATACCTTTGCGAATTCTGAGTAGCTAGAGACAGCCTGTTATATGAGCATAAACTTACAATGAGAGAAACCCACAGGCGCTTGCCCCATACACAACCCGCACGGTTGGCTTCGATCTCTCGGCAAACATGGTTGATGAGTACAACAATGCGGCGAGGGGAATGGAATACGGGCCCGAGAAAATGCACGCGTATCAATTCGACCTGCTGTCCAACGACATTGAGTTTGTTGGGTCGAATCTGGCTCGCGAAGCTCTTGCACCCAAATCATACGACATAATAGCCACAGCAATGGCGCTTCACCATGTCGCAGAGCCAGCAAGACTTCTCTCCGAATTCGCGGGCCTGCTCAAACCGGGAGGTGTCTGTGTTATTGTCGACATGGTGCCGGAACATGGCTCTATCGATGCTGTCGAGAAAGCGGTCTCGACTATAGAGACACTGGACCCCATAAAGCGAGGTGTTTTCAACACGATCGGGCAGCAGGGCTTTACCGAGGCTGAAATGCGGGCAATGTACGAGGGTGCCGGGATGTGGAGGGGGTTCGAGTACTCAGTGCTGCCGGAGAAACTGCGCTTTACGTTATTTGGACAGCAGTTTGCGTTCCCTGGGTTCATTGCGAGGGGTGAGAAGGTCTGACCTGATTCTCTGCTGATGCATCGTGCATGCATGGTCATTACCTGCCTTATCCCTGCACCCGAACCTGGTCCTAAACGCGAATACGAGCATATTATGCTTGAAGATGGGAATAGCTCTGGTTGTCAAACAACCAGCCTAGCAATAATTCGAACAGTCGGTATTTGATTTGCCTTGACGCAGAACGGCAGTTGATCTTGAAACCATGACATGCCTCCTCCCTCCACATTCCGGATTGTCCGAGCCATTCGTGAGGCTTTTCCGCAGACCCACCCCAGCGGGGAAGCACTATATCCCCTTGGCGAAGAGGCCCTGATTTGACACTCGTACACATATTAGCCTGATTGATGAGTGGTAGGATAGAAGTTGACATCTGCCAAGGATATCATACGCCGTTGGGGTAGGTAAGCATATGCCGCGAGCAATGATATAAACCTGCCATGCAACAGGGAGAGATAGGATAGCCAACGCCTACCAGATTAATACTGTATGTGGCGGTCTATTCATTGGTGCGATGAAGATATCAACGATTCTATCGGTATTTGCCTTGAGCGGACTATCACTCGCTATCCCGTCTTCAACACCACAAACGCTCCACACCCGCGATGACAACCCCAGACTCAATCTCAGCCTCCCCCAACACCCGTTGACAATCCAGCTAAAGCCCCAACAGACGTCAACTCGTGACCTGATCTCTCTGGACGGCCTCTGGTCCTTCGCGCTAGGCAACAGCACTAATAGCACCGCAACCCCATGGACATCGCCCCTGGCAAGAGGCCTTGAATGCCCCGTCCCCGCTTCATACAATGACATCTTCATCGATCGGCACATCCACGACCACGTCGGCTGGGTTTACTACCAGCGAACCGTTACAGTTCCCCGCGGGTGGTCTGGGCAGCGGTACCTCGTCCGCGTAGAAGCAGCAACGCACCACGGCCGCGTGTACGTCAATGATGAGCTCGTTGCTGAGCACGTTGGTGGGTATACGCCCTTTGAAGCGGACATCACATCTTTGATACGGCCCGGTGATAGCTTTAGGCTGACCATTGGCGTCAATAATGAACTGACCCACGAAACCATCCCGCCGGGAACCGTGGAGGTTTCAGAGTACACGAGTCACAAGGTGCAGAACTACATGCACGACTTCTACAACTACGCCGGCTTGGCGAGGTCAGTGTGGATATACTCTGTGCCGAGTGAACAATACATCAAGGACATCACTGTCATATCCGATGTAGACTGGAACGGGGACGCAGACACGGGAATCGTGAAATACGCCATCGAAACATCAAACGGCAAAACCGAGGAAGTCCATATCTCCATTTCCGATGAAGAAGGAAACCTCGTCTCGGAGGCATCAGGAAACAACGGAACAGCTACAGTCCCCTCCGTGAGCCTCTGGCAGCCTGGTTCGCCCTACCTGTACTCGTTCACTGCGAGCATTGTCTCCGGCGACAGCCAAATCCTCGACACATACACCCTCCCAATCGGCATCCGCACAATCGCGGTAGACAACGGCAGCATACTGGTAAACAACAACCCCATCTACCTGACGGGCTTCGGCAAACACGAAGACAGCGCGATACGCGGCAAAGGCCACGACCAAGCGTACCTAGTGCACGACTTCCAGCTGCTGGACTGGATCGGCGCCAACTCCTTCCGCACATCGCACTACCCGTACGCCGAAGAAGTCATGGACTTCGCCGACCGCCACGGCATCCTGATCATCGACGAAACGCCCGCCGTGGGTCTGGCATTCAGCATCGGCGGTGGCGTCTCGACATCATCAAGCCCGTCGACATTCACGCCGGAGGGTATCAACAACAACACGCGCGCCGCGCACGCCCAGGCCCTCCGCGAGCTCATCGCCCGCGACAAAAACCATCCCAGCGTGATCATGTGGTCGGTCGCCAACGAGCCCGCAAGCGACGAGCCCGGCGCGCGCGAGTACTTCTCCCCACTGACATCCCTCGCGCGGCAACTTGACCCGACGCGCCCGATCACGTTTGCGAACCTCGGCCAGGCCACGTACGAAACAGATACAATCTCCGACCTTTTCGACGTGCTCTGCCTGAACCGGTATTTTGGGTGGTACAGCCTCACGGGCGACCTGGCGTCCGCGGAAGTTGCGCTGACCCAAGAACTGAACGGGTGGGTGGTGAAGTATCCCACAAAGCCGATTATTATCAGCGAGTACGGCGCTGACACACTCTCCGGATTGCACTCTGTGCTCGGGTTGATCTGGAGCGAGGAGTTCCAGATTGAGCTGCTGGATACCTACCACAGTGTTTTTGATGCCTTTGCGAACGTGGTCGGCGAGCATGTGTGGAATTTTGCGGACTTTCAGACTAAAGAGGGGATTCAGAGGGTTGATGGGAATAAGAAAGGCGTTTTTACGAGGGATCGCAGTCCGAAGGGGGCGGCGTATGCGTTGAGGAAGAGGTGGACGCGGATGAGCTTGAACCATACGGCTGAAGCGGCCTGAGTGGTTATGTATGTGCCTTACTGGCTAGGATAGGGCGCATATAGAGTACAACGTATCCTGCCCTACCTTGATCGGCCCTCTTCTCCCCAAGAGCAAGATGAATATATCTGATATAATAACTGATCACACATAGGCATATTAGAAAGCCAGCTACGGCTTTACCATTTGCATGCGGCATCAACGAACCCTGGCCTTAAACTTGCTGACTTATTCGCGGCTCGCCAAGTGCTCGATCGGCTGTCGAGGCGTCCTGGACATACCCTAGACCTTTCGGCAGGCTGGGCCCTGCTCTCTGTTCTCACACCAGCAACATTGCCAATGGGCTTTTTCTCTGGAAGAGAGTCCTGTCCAGCCCGGCACTATAACAGCATGTCTATCCTTTCTTACCTCTACTTGTATAGTTGCCAAAGCCCTACTTGAACAGAGAGCCTACTCAGATGATTATACGCCATGAGAGCAGTCCCCAACATTGGCTAACTCCGAGTTTGGCTCGCGCGCTCTGTGATGGGTAGCTGGGAGTATCTCACAGATCATTATTTAGGCGTTCACCACCGCACCATCAACATCTCACTCATCCGTGGACTTATCGTCTCTTTCCTCGAAAAGAACATGCCTCGTATAACGACCTTTTTCATCATGAAAAAGATGAACAGCTTGAGACTTGTTGTTCTTGACTTGTCCATCGGTGGCCAGGAGAGCTGTAGCATGTGGTTACTCTCGGTATGACTGCTGTGATCAGGATTCTGTCAGAACATCGGTGTCTATATGCATAGCCTTAGTCAGCAGCATTAGCGGCTTATACAAGCGTTGGATACCAGCCACCAAGCACGGGGTTCGCCCCTGCCTCCAAACACACCGGGACGTACCTCTTCACGCGGAAAGCCTTACTCAGACAAGAGATCAATCATACCATACGCTAATATGTTTGCGTTTACCCCTCTTCTCACTCTAGGACGTGTCATCGCCCCCCGGAGCATCCCACGGCTTTCCAGTACTTGCGGCTCCGTCTGCTTTTCAACACTGCCTCCCATGGACCAGTTCACGTATACTACCACGGTTGACGCTGAGCCCCTTTATCGTTATAAGAGAGGTGGCTACCACCCCGCCACGCTCGGAAGCTTTCTGGGAAACAGGAGATACAAGATTCTGCACAAACTAGGATGGGGGGGTTATTCCACAGTTTGGGCAGCAAAGGATTACAGGTTATACAACTGCATTTGCTGACTGCGCTCATCACTGAATGGGGCTGACTATTTGACTTTAGGGTAGGGACGTATGTTGCGATCAAGATGTGCATTTCCGAAAGCGAGGATGATCGACGAGCAAATCAAGAACTTAGAGTCATGACCACAATAGCTTCTAGTCAGCCCAGCCCACGATACGTTGTGCGTCTTCTTGATGCCTTCGACCTAGCAGGCCCCAACGGAACGCACAAATGCCTTGTATGCGAGCTCCTAGGGCCTAGCATCCCAGAGACAATCAACAGACGCTTTCCCGACGGTAGGCTCCCTGGCAAGCTTGCCAAAACCGTTGCCAAGCAGGCTCTTATTGGACTTGACTATCTGCACCGGCATCGTATTGGACATGGAGGTTCGTCTCGTCATGCACCTCGCACAATGGAATATTGTCTGATGCTGCACCTGATGTAGACATCCATACTGGTAATCTAGCGTCGACTGTGCCCTGTCTGAACAACCTCTCCGAAGAAGAATTTATCAAGAGCTTGGGGAAGCCGGAAATTGGCTATGTGCGACGAGCTGATGAGAAAGACATAGAGCTTGGCGTACCGGATTACATTGTCCGGCCTGCTTCATATCGTTCTCACTTTTTGCCGTCGTCCTCCGGTTCAGTCAACATTGGAGACTTTGGTGAATCGTTTCTGCCCACAAGCATCCCCCGAACTCTTCGTACGCCACTAGTAGTCCGGGCGCCTGAGGTTATATTTGGAGACCGGTTGGACTACCGTGTGGACCTATGGAGTATGGGCTGTATGGTGAGTCAAGCCAGCAATCGTCATGCGTCATGTCGCACGGAACAATACTGATAGCCTTGCGACCATACTATAGCTTTTCGAGCTTTTCGTTGGCCAGCCGCCCTTTGACAACTTCTTGTTAACGCCCAAGATACTTGTTGATCAAATGCAAGAAAGGACAAGTGATACTCCGCCTGAGCGATGGGAAAACGCATGGAGGACAATGGATGATGAACTATCTGCCGCAGAAACCCCCGGACCTACGTTGCAGGAGTGGTTGGAAGAGATGTATTTTGATGGTGAGCGAAACGCGGACTTGACGAAGGAGGATATAGTGCGGCTTGGGCAAATTATTGGCAAATTGCTGCGCTTCGAGCCGTCTACGAGGGCGTCGGCGAGAGAAATCCTAAATGACCCTTGGTTTAGCGGCGTCCCTCATACCTAGCTGACCCGGGAGAAGACACAATCCTCTGAGAGATCTGTGATGCCGCTGTCATCGTACGGTCGCCTTTCAAAGAGTGCTGAAAACTTCAACTTTCGATGATGGGACTAGCATCGTCCTTATTATGCTGAAATTGCCTAAATTGCAATTGTTTAGCCTTGGCACTAAAGACGCGTCGCCGCCTCGTACTAAATAATGACGAAGAAACACGATTCTCCGCAAGGTCACAGGATCAGGTGCTGGCCATATATCCCTCAGTCAGCGCCGCTCCTACCGGAACCATCGCGCATCCTCAAGCCAGCCATCATGTTTCTCCCCAGCCGGCTTGCCTTCCTCGCGCTGGTAGTCGGCAGTCTGACCACTACTCTCTTCTCCCCATCACGAAAACCCCTGGTCCAGCAACGTCACGATCAAGGCAAGATCCGCCAAAGAGTTCGAGCTGAATTTGTTTCTTCAATGAAATACTCCTAACGCGAAAGCTCGGATTCTAGTGGTAGTTGAGGGAGTTATAGCTTATGTGAACAATATACCGCAAACGCTTATGATTGATTGAACGGTTTGACTGAAAGAAATAGCCAGCATGGACATTCCACGTAGGGTTGGCAAAAAAATAATCAAGATAAACATAATAAGTTAGTATAAAATAGACTCTTTCTCTACTGCTTATATTTTTTTCTTTTCCTGCTCTTAGCCTTGTAATTAACCTATTATAGTTACCATCCAGGTTAAAATATGGCAACAGATACCAGTTGCAACTTAGCTGACTAGTAATGCTGGAATTTGCCTGCATTTGATAGATCTGACTCCGGGAGAGCTTGTTGAAGGGGCTAGGGGATGGTTGCTCTTTGTACGGGTAGGTACCCTAGGGAAGCACATTGTGAATTGTCAGTTCCGTCCTCACGCTCTGCAGGAAGAATCCCAGCCCACATCGACTCCGGGAGACGGGCTACGTCAACGGCGCGCCCTCATCGAGACATGGGCTACCGCAAGCCAGGAGTTTCGGGAGGTGCGTACAGCCTCAGCAGCTTGTGTTGTTCCGCTTCACGAACATCATTTAAATCAAATATCGTATAGTCTTATCATAGCCGATCCCCAGGATACACCTCGGCCCTCGACTACCCGGCCCAGGCCCTGTCGCATCTCGCCCCTCGTCCCAACAAGCGCTTCCTGTGTCTGCCCCAGGTCAACCGCGTCACCCACCCGCGCAACTACACCTACCTCGTCAAGTTCCTGATCCTGCTATACGTCCACCAAGGCGAGTAGAGCAGGGTGCATCCCTTCGACCTGCGCGGCGCCGGCGACGCCTCGAATTGCCACGTTCCGGCCTTGCTCGGCGCCAGCACCCTCCAGCTCGACGAGATCCTCCCAGCGCTGTACCTCACAAGGGCAGACTTTCACGCCATCTCCATGACGCGCCAGGGCACAGTGGTATTCCCTAATGTCGCGGACCGGACGTGGTTTGTGATCGATGCGGCGGGGCTGGAGACGGGGCGACTGAGCTTGGTGGAATTTGGGTCCAACAGCGCTGTCCGCGTCTCGACGCTTCGGCGACCGTGGAACATAGGCCAGACTATGAGTTCTGAGCACGTGCTGGGGAAATATCTGGATGACATTGTTGAGTCTGGGATTGGGGGGCCGCCGCAGTTTAATGAGCCGTATGTTTGTTTCTTTGCTGTCCTTCCCCCCCCCCCCCTTTTTTTTCTCTCTCACAAAAAAGAAACCGCCGCCTGTTTTCGTTTTCGGTTTGCTCCTCTTAAATTCTGGGTGTCGGCTAATAAAAGACATATAGGCTGGATATGAACCTCCCCATCCTTGAGATGTTGGATTCAACGAGGTTGAACAACAGGTTCCTCTACCCAGTTTACGGGTCGCGGGACCTCTGGGTGCGTATTATCGAGCAGAGTGCACCAGGATATATGGAGCTGGAGGCCCAGGGAAGGGTGGTTGAGTTCGAGCTGTGTGACTTGTTGGTTGTTGATCCTGGATCCTCGGGGTAAGATTGTAGCGGTGTTGCTGCCTGCTTGGGAAGTTTAAACCATGCAATCCGGAGACCAAGAATGAAAGCCGATTACCTCGACGTAGCGAAATCGCGGCAACTCGGCAAGAGCGTAAGAGCCCATGCGATGAGTAAAAGTTGACGACGTTACGTAAAAGCCAATGGCCTCGATCTAAATCCATTTGTTAATTAGGCGCCTTAATAGTGGTAACTTGGGCTAGTTGGCCAGTGACAGTCGAGGAATAGAGTAGCCTAGTACATTTTCCTTTACCCAACTAGGTATCTAGGATCAATTATCAATTAGCCAGAGCCATTTCAAGATGCAATCAGGTACGCACCTCTGTCTATGCAGCTGATGTCCACCCTCACTCCGGGAACGGCCAAATAGCCCTTGCCTCATCATCGGTCATCCGCTTCTCCCTCGCAACATTCTCAATATACAACGCTAACAACTCCCTATTCTGCCTCTTCTTCTCATCGAAATCTAGCTGCGGCGAGATCCAACCCTCGGAATCGGTCTCCAAACACTCCATGACGAGCTGCTGAAGCTCGTTCCTTGCGCGGTACGTCCCAAAGTCCCGCTCATGAGCGCTGACTTCCCCAGGTGAGATCGAGTACGGACATTCTCCATCAAAGCCTAGCTCAGTCCAAGTGCGAGAGATGTCCATCAGGCACTCTCTCAATGGAACGATGCCGACATCAGATACCTCGCTGAGGCGGATGAAGAGTTCTCTGAAGACACGCGGGGTGCGCATTGCACTGTATGCGGTTGGACTCTTGAGGAATGTCAATGCTTCATAGCCTTTCGCGAGTTTTGCTTGCATGAACTCTTGTTCCGCGGCGCGCTTTTCGTCTTCGTCAAGAGAATCGAAGTCAGCAGGGAGTGAAGGCTGTACAATACCCTCGGGATAGTTGTCAGGGGGCTTCAGGAACACGGGCCACCTGGCCTGGAGGAAGAATGGCATTACGTAGAGGTGTTGCGCGTCAATCAGGGAGGTTATATTGCAGGGCTTATCGGGTTTGACGAAAATGTTGCCCATGTGAAGGTCCGTGTGCCAGAGTTTAGGCTCGGCGGATTTTGTGAGGACGGGATTGGAGTCGAGGGTCCTCATGAGGTTTATAGATGTTTCTAGAAGACGGGCTGACTCATCGGATGTTTCGAGACGCGAAATCGTCGAGTTTGAGGGCTTGTATGTGGCGATCTTGGATAGTTCGCGGTTTGCGATCGCGGTACCGAGATCTGATAGGCTTGTCCCTGCATATCCGTTAGAATAGCCCAAGCAGAAGGGTGGTGATGATTTACAGGGGCCATTATCAAATGGTGGGGTATGAGTAGAGAGGTCGAAAGAACGTTCAGGGGACGGTCCAATGCAGAACTCTTCGTCAATCGAGATATGCCTGAACCCCTTTTGAACGGCATCAGAGAGTAGATATAGCGCACCATAGGCTGGAAACGAGATAGCTGGGAGCTGCGCTTCAAGCTGCGTCAAGTCCTTGACCAGTTGCAGTTTGTAGAACTCAGCCATCTTGCCCCATTGCTCGAAGAGCTGGATGCCTGGGGCTTTCTCCATAAGAATGTACTCGACGCCAACAGAGTTCGAGGAGCTAGCGGTGTAGGTGTAGACTCGTGGGATGGGGATCTTGGTGTGTTTTCTTACTGATATGAATTAGTAGCAGCTCTTCATCATGATGGCATAGTAGGTAGTCAGATGAACGCATACAAAACTCCAAAGTGGCAACCTCAGCCGCCGTCGTAAGGTATTCCGGCCCGGAAATACGACACGGAATCTTCGCAACCAGTTCTTGCCCGTCCGCTTTCTTCAAGATGAGGGCTTTGCTGAACCCTCCTTCGGACTTCTCAATACTTGTGATTGGGGAAATCTTCCCTCCAGCAGCGGCGGCTACGTTGCAGAGTGCGTCGACGTCGAACTTGCGGTACCGCCGCGCAAGTTGATATTCCTCGTCCACGAGAAAACGCCCGTTTGTGTAGGCGAATAGCCCTTCACGGGTGATGGCTTTGCCTACGTTTGTTAGCGACGTTGTTAATCGCGTTTGATTATGGTGATTTCAGTGAGCTTGCCTCGGCAGAATATCGATGAATGCGCCGCATGTTTCCTTCCATAGCCCGATTTGAATGTACGTCGAAAAGTCAACATGATATACATGCGGGGATGTTCGGCGTAAGGTGTGGATGTTAACGTTGGTGGGTGCCGTGCCGCGCCCCTCGAAAACAAGTCCGGTGGCTGGGCCGGGAGGCCGGGGCCGAGGATAAGTTCCGGAGTAACTTCCACATCCACATTGTTGGTTGCCCGAGGTCGGACTGCAGGGAAAGTCGATAGGGCTCGTGTAAGCGAGCATAAGAGAGTTAGTCCTCTCCGGCGGAAAAGAGGACGTTGTGAGTTTCCTTTCCCCTCCATCCTCCTCACCCTACCCTTGGCCGGCCCGATCACTGAGAACATCATAGTTGGACTATGGCTATTGTTGTTTGTGTTGCCCTCTGGACCATAGGCACACACTACAACAGCACGGGCATTTGTTTGCCTCATTCGGATCGATCAACGAGCAAGCGCAGACAAAAGCCGACCACTGGCCGTCGTCACACGCTGCAAACGCAATCATTGCCAACACCCTGCAGCTGATCTTCTCCGTACTCACTTTGCTTTTAACAGTATTGCAACAAGCATGTCTCTAGGGACTGAACGGAGCCGATTCGCGCTTGTTTGCAAGGGCGTACGCGTCTCGTGGAACGCCCAGGGGGCTCAGCGAAGCAGCTATTTCCTCTCTCCGCCGTACCATTATGCCGTCCTGTAATCTCGTCGAGCGCCATTCTGCACTGAATGATCTCGCAAAGTTTGTACCTTGTCCTGATTGAGGCGTATGATCTGCGATGGGACAGGGATTTGGCGGGTAATGTGACGATGTGTGGGTATACGCTTCTCGCTGTTGTAGCCGCTTTCCCTGTGGGCGTATTCATGTTGCTCTGTCTTGTTGCCCTCGGCTTTCGTAGGTTGTTGTTTGGTATGTCCATCGCGGGGAGCTGTAGTCTCGCGATAGCAGCGCCTTGTCATCCGGGGTGAGATCCGAATTGTCGGCAAGCTTGCAAGATCGATGATCAGGAGATTGGATCTGAAGAGGGGTTGACTGAGGGGATGGAGCACCTACCGCTGAAATGGGGTGCTGTTGCTGTGGAAGGGGAGACCGGCCATCGTGCGTTCTCGTCAGAGGAGGTTGAGATGCCGGAGGAGGGGAGAATGAACCAATGATCTCCGTTGGGAATGATTTGTTGTCACGATTGACAACGAAACGAGAGCGAAAGAGTCAAAGGAGAAGATGGCCGTCAGAAATTCCAGAGGGAAGATGCAGTTGACAAAGTAGATGTGTTCACTCTTCCCGCTCCTTCTCAACTTCCCCGCCACAAACAGCCCCAAACACAACAGGAATCACGACGCGGCCAAGCACGCAGTAAGTTAGTCTAACAGATACTATTTTCGGTTTCCTATTAATAACTTCTGGATCGTTGCTAGATCACTGAACCAACCCTCATTCCTGAACCAGAATGACGCCCACTCGCGACGAGTCAGCAGAAGACATAATACTAGGGCCCGGTCCGACCGACAATACCTCCCACACCGAGTACAGATACCACGAGTACCGCTTTGGTGCGCGCGATATATTATGGGGACACTGGATCCAAGAGCTCGAACCGGACGAGTTGCCGGTCCTCAAGTCAGAGCACAACCAGGGCAACCCGCTAGAGGAAGATGAAGACTGGACACCTGCCTCGTCTCACGATGGGTTTCATTCAGCGGTGGACGGGAGGTCGGATGCGGGTAGCAAGATCTCAGACCATGAGGAGAGCACTTCGGACACTGAAATGCATGAAGTGAGGTTGGATGCGAGTAGCAACATCTCAGATCATGAGGAGAGCACTTCGGACACTGAAGTGGATGAAGAGAGGTCGGATGCGAGTAGCAACATCTCAGACCACGACGATGAGAGCACTTCGGACACTGAAATGGATGATGTTGCGAGGGCGCCAGAAGACGGGAAGCTTGTGATGGACAAAGACCTCCGCCTCCTCGAGAGGTTCAGTGTTAATACATACCCTACTGCTCGCTTTGTTGAATTGCCTTAGTTCAAGCGTTATCTGTCGGAACTTGGCAAGAACCAGCTCCTGGATATCCTTAGCAAGGAGTGGAGCTTTATCGCGCCACCGCACGAAAGACGAAGACTGTCACAACATTCATGATTAATCACCCCAACTCCAGCAAGAAGACTATGATTAGGGCCGCCTGTGGAGAGTCTGTGACTCAATACTTGGGCATCAACGAGGATGATAGCCTGGGCAAAATTGATATTTTGGATATTCTGCGCACGAAGGACGAGGAGAGCCTTAGGCAAATAGTCAAGAAGGTTTTCGCCAATTTGCATACCTTTAGTATTGTTTCATGGATGGCTCTTCAGGGTGTTGAGGAGGAGACATTCGTGGCTGAGTTGTATGGGTCCGCTGTTGCGTTAGGACGCGAAAACGGCGCGGGCTTTGGGCTGGACTCTGATGAGTGGTTGAAGGCTATCTCCACCCTGAACGGGGAGTTTGAATAGATAGAGCTTGAATAAGAACGCTACGTTTGGAAATTATACCGGCTAGGACTTTGCCATATATTGCCACACTCCCTCTGCATAAAGCAATCAGAGTGCTGTCCACCGTCTCGTTTATCGCTTAACTATCGAGGCGGGGCGTTTTTTGACAACCGTTGTCTCTTCTCCGGCACAAGACAAGTGTGGGACAACCCTCCCAATCTCTTAGACCACTCCGCCACCGCTGCATGTAGCTAATACACATCGCTTCGTCCAACAATCCATACGACGATTTCCAGTCTCGCAGTCGCCAAAGAAAACCTCATCCGTCGCACTTGCCCACCACAAGTATTGAGTTTGCCTAGGCTGTAACCTAGACTTGAGGGTGCAGATGGGGCTGGATGGGGTTGTTGGGTCAGTTAAGTTTATTTTTATACTAAGCCTATTTAGATTTTTACTAAGCTATTAGTCAGCTTATATA